>JAQYXR010000237.1:0-135489 GCA_030545055.2 Neoaliturus tenellus
AATATGATTGGGTGGGATTAGTTGGGTGGGTGTTAGAGTTGCGTTTCTGCATTAGGTGTTCCAGTTTCCCTTGAATTCACGGTTACGGTAGACCCGGACCGGACCGTTACGGTAGACCCGGACGGGCCAAACAAAATTGCGTCGATGTCCCTCGCAGAACGTAACTAGTGGGTTGGAGTGGGAACCGTTAGGCAAACAGGGTGGTGGGAACAGTTACTACTGTTCCCATCATCTTGGTTCTTTATAAGTCTTGAATGACCTTGACCCACTTTCGGAAGGGTCAATGACCGACCCCCCCCCCCCCCCCCCCCCGTGTTCACTCAAGCGGAACCCCCCCCCCCCGTGTTCACTCAAGCGGAACCCCCCCCCCCCCCCTGTGTTCACTCAAGCGGAACCCCCCCCCCCGGAAAATTAAAATGCCTATAACTCGATAATGGATTAACGGATTAGGACAAGCGATACATCATTGAAAAGGTCTATGTAAGACGAACATTTTAGTCAAAGAAGAATTTAGTTATCTTATTTTAGTCAAAAGTTATGCGAATTATTTGAAATAAATACCCCCTCTCTTTCCTTCCCTCCCACCTTCCCCCACTTAACGGTTGTTAACCCTTCTCATTAGCATACCGTTATAAAAGACGCATCGACCACGGCTAACATTTCATTCTGATTCCAGACGTTACGCTGCGAACTGCGAATAGAACTACCACGATGTCATCCCTGCCGACTACAACTTCCACTACAGCCTGCTCTTCTATTACAAGTTCAACTTCTACTTCTACTACGGCTTCAACTCCAGTCAAGAAAACTCTTCGCTTGAAAAATGCTCCCGACTGGTATAAGTGCAAGCTAGAGCGTTGTGTTTCTCCTCCATTATTTTTAACACTCTAAGTCTCGTGATCTACTTTTCTGAGGCCGTTGTACAGTTATATGACCTCTCCGACTTGCATTGTTTGCCGGTGTAGCTTCATATAGCGTGCAAAGAATGGTTCCTAATGAAATCTCATCAGCATTCAAAGACAGAGACAGTTGTTTTGCAAGTTAATTAGTCTTGAAATAATGAAGTAGGAAACGTATATGTAATGAGTAGGAAAGATATGAACACCGCGAATGCGAGTTAATTAGTGGTTGCGGCGCGATGAACATTTGCCTTCATTATCACATAACGACTATCTCGTGAGAAGATCGGTTCCGCATGAGCGCCCAAGTGGAACCTCCCGTGTTCACTCAAGCGGAACCCCCCCCTGAAAATTAAAATGGCTATATCTCGATAATGGTTTGATCGATTACGACAAGCGATACATCATTGAAAACGTCTATGTAAGACGAACATTTTAGTAAAAGAAGAATTTGGTTATCTTATTTGAGTCAAAAGTTATGCAAATTATTTAAAATAGATACCCCCTCTTCTTCCTTTCAACCCACCTCCCGGATCAATAATCGGTCACGGCCAGCTGTTACCCCTCTCATTAGCATACCGTTATAAAAGCGGAGCAAGCGTTGTTTACTCCTCATTCCGCTTCTACACGCCACTCTTGTTGTTTCGTCTCTGCTCTTTACAATATTACTTGCTTTAAAAATGTCTCCTCATCTTAGTGAAAATTTCAGTTCTTCCGAAATTTCTGATGTTTTTGAACAACCTGAAGACACTTTAAATAACGACAGTGAAACTGAAGATGATGATGAAGATGATTATTATAGCGTTAAAATTAGTGAAGAAACTGAAAGTTATAGCAATTGATCCACAATTCCCATTCGATACAATAGAAAAATTCATGTCTGAAGCTCATAAATGGTTGGATTCAGGATCTTACGTACGAATCGGCTCTTTTATATTGTATGATGATTGTAATTCTTTTCTTGTAACACCAAATGATAGAGACCGCATGCTGCAGTGGGCTCAAACAATGAAGGAGTGCTACGAACAAGGTGTGGATGTTGGTGGCTATTTTACAGCGCAAGTGGTTTAATAACCAAATTACCCTTCCCCCACCTTACACCTTATCCCTTCCCAATCCTTATTCCTTCCCCCTCCCCATTTTTAAAACTCATAAAAGGCGGGCTATGAACCTCCAGGGTTCTAGTCTGTACTTGCACCTTGTGCCGTCAAGCTGCTTACCACTTTGTCTTTTAATAGTATTACAGGCACTGAGCGGAAATTCTATAGAAAATTTAGTTCTCTACTTGATAAACCGCAAAAACTACCTCCAAATACTTTCACCTACAAGCTACCTCTTATGGACAAGGATGATGTAAGCAAAATACCATTAGTTCAAGCGAAATTTCTGGAAGAAAAAAATCTTGTTTATGTGAGAGAAGTGTATCATAATGAATATTCAAAAAGATTGGCTTACGAATTCATTAAAGAACATGCAGGACGTGAAAAAGAACAGTATCCAGGACCATTTTATTTATATCTTTTTGAGAATGGAGCTAGTGTAACGGTAGAAATAAGTATCAAATTAATGTAATTCTTCCTATCAAATTTGTGGGGTGAGGGTTTGAAGTAGATTTGCGCATAAATTAAAAGTTAGTTCAAAACTGAAATTCAACAATTGTTGGTCGAACTAAATTTGCGCATAAATTAACCGGGGTTGAATTAAAAGTTCGCATATCTTCCTATCAAGTTTATGAAGTTAGAATTTTGTTTTGCTGTAAAGTTATTGAAATAGTATTTGTATAAGGAAAATTCATATTGAAATACATGTTGTAATTTAGTCGTAGAGATGTGTACTGTACGAAAGCTGGATCTATAGTGAGTCGGCGCGACAAATGAACTTGTATTTATGCAGATTGTTAAAATGGAATAAAGAGATTATAGTAGCAAAAACGCTTGAAGTAGAAAGTGTGAATAATGTTATATAAAGAAATAATAGTTAAACAAGGAAAATATTGAAAATTAAAACTGGTATTAAAAAATATGAACGGACAATCAATTTTGTAGAAGGTTAATATTTTGTTGAAAACGTTTGATTTTCTTGGATAGTGAAGAAGAAGAAGATGAAATAGTGGTAGGGGGACCGTTATAAAAGGAGGATTGTGAGAGCCCATTTCATTTCTCTACGAAACTTCGAAGAGTAAACATCTCAACATGTATCATTGCGATAAATGTTCGGAATCGTTTCACGATGAAATTCTATTAGACTGTCATAAAGAACTAATTCACAACAACGCAGAAGAAAAACAAGAAGAACGAGAAGAACAAGAAGAACAAGAAGAACAAGAAGAACAAGATGAAATATCAGCAACATCTTCAACTACTTTACCGAATCTACAAGTATTTGCTTTACCCGGTAAAGTAGTAATGCATCATAAGATTCAAAATGAAAACTTGAACTTAGAAGAATTTATTAGAGAAGCAAAACCAATCGTAAGTAAAACTTTAAAAGAAGAATTGAAAAGATTGAACTTTCTTAAATTTGGTTTACTACTAGAAGCTATGTTTATAAATGTACAAGAAGAATTATCACCAAGAGGATTCATAACAAAAAACCGAACCATCATGGAAAGTTCAAACATTGATTCAATAGTAGAGAACTGTATAGAAGAAATATTAACAAAAATTCAGGAACACGAAGGAAGAGGATCTGGATGGAGTCTTACAAGCATTGAATTATTAGATATAAAAGTACACAAACATGGTTATGGATTAATGGGATCTAGTTATATTCCTTTGCCACAAAGAATCAAGGATACAAGATCGTGTATTAATGTGAAAAATCAAGATAACGAATGTTTTCGATATGCTATGACATCTAAGTTTGTACCAAATCATTTCGATACACCTAACCAACACTATGAAAATCAAAGACATAGGTACAATTTTCAAGGAATTACTTACCCTGTATCACTAGGAGATATATCAAAATTTGAGAAGAAAAATCCCGGTACGTCTATCAATGTTTTTGCATTAGATAGTTCAAACAAAGTGTATCCTTTACGTATTGCAAAAGAAGAGCTACCAGATCATACGGATTTACTACTACTAACGCGAGGAGATGTGTCTCACTATGTGTACATAAAGAAATTCGACTCACTTGTTAATAAGCAGCTTTCTAAAGATCGACACAGAAAGTTAATTTGCAAGAGATGTTTCAATTTTAAACGAGATGGACTACACGGAAGAGAATGGTTACAAGAGCACAAAAGACTATGTAACAATAATTATGAAGCAAAGATTTACCTTCGGAAAACAGAGCATTCGTTACATTTCAAAAGGTTTATCAATCAATACCGTATCCCTTTAGTTGTGTATGCGGACTTTGAATCAACACTTGTTCCAGTTGAAGATGAAAATTGTGAAGCAAGAAAAAGTGTCAAGTATCAAATGCACAAACCAAACAGTTTTTGTTTAATGGTTAAATCAACATTATCAGAAGAACATTTGAACAAATATGGATTAACTTCAGAACCTCTAGTATATCGTGGTGAAAATGCGGAAAAAATATTTCTTGATCACCTATATTCAATAGCTGGAAATACACAAAGATTATATACAAATATTGTACCAATGAAACCGATGGACGAAGAAGAAGAAATTCAACATGAAAATGCGACTCACTGTTTCTTGTGCAAAAATGATTTTACTATTGAGAATTATAAAGTTAAAGATCACGACCACCTCACAGGTTATTACAGGGGTGCTGCTTGTAATAAATGCAACTTGAGCTATCGTTTACCACTATTTATCCCTGTGGTTCTGCATAATCTTAGTGGGTACGACGCTCATTTTATAATACCTGAACTAGGAAGAGACGACGGTAAAATCGATGTGTTAGCTGAAACTTCAGAAAGGTTCATAAGTTTTTCCAAAGAAGTTGGAAACGTCAAACTAAGATTCTTGGACTCCTACCGATTTTTGCCGTCGAGTTTGTCCAAACTTTCTGAAAACCTAAGGAAACAAGATTTTAATCGAAACAAAGAAGATTGTAAACAGCGACAAACTGGATCTGGTACTTCGAAAAGGTGTTTTCCCATATGATTACATAGACAGTTTAGAAAGATTTAATGAAACATCACTACCTCCAAAAGAAGAATTTAAAAGTAAACTGTACGACATGGATATATCTCAAGATGATTATGATCACGCATGCAAAGTATGGAACGAATTAGGATTTAGAACATTGGGAGAATATTCAGATTTTTATGTTAAATTAGATGTGACTTTATTATGTGATGTGATGGAAGAATTTAGAAATACGTGTTTTGCGGCATATGGATTGGACCCTCTTCATTCGTACACTTCGCCTGGACTAGCGTGGCAAGCCATGTTGAAAGAAACAAATTGTAAAATACAACTTCTTACAGATATAGATATGGTTTTGATGTTAGAGTCAGGAGTTCGAGGAGGATTGACGCAAAGTGTAACACGTCATGTCACTGCAAACAACAAGTATTTGCCCGATTATGATGCATCAAAACCAACAACATTCCTGGGTTATTTTGATGCAAATAACTTATACGGATGGGCAATGTCGAATCCCCTTCCATATGATAATTTCAAATGGATAGACCCAGAATCAATTGGAAACATAATGGATATACCGAAATATGGAGAAACTGGTTACATATTTGACGTCGATTTTGAATATCCCGAACATCTTCACGACGAACATTATGATTTACCACTTCTTCCGAAGACCGAAATTTCTCCAACTGGAAGATGGCCAAAATTATTGATGACTTTAACCAACAAGTCTCGGTATGTTTTACACTACTGGATGATACAACAGGCCTTAGACTTGGGATTAAGAATTACAAAAATTAATCGAGTACTACAATTCTCTCAATCTTGTTGGTTAAAACCGTACATTGACAACAACACAAAAAGAAGAGCTGCTGCTACATCAAGTTTTCAAAAAGATTTCTTCAAACTAATGAACAACGCAATATTTGGCAAGACTTTGGAAAACAAAAGGAAACATAAGGATATCAAATTGGTAACTGATCCAGTAAAATTACAGAAACTAGTGCAACAACCAAACTTTGGTTCATCTGTAATTATTAATGAAAATCTAGTTGTTATTTCCATGAACAAGAAGTCAGTTCTAATGGATCGTCCTTTGTATCTAGGAATGTCAATCTTGGATATTTCCAAAACTCACATGTACGAGTTTCATTATAAGAAGATGGTTAACTATTATGGAAGAGAGAACATTGGTATTGCATATATGGATACGGATGCACTAATTTACTGGATTAAAACAAATGACATGTACGAAGATCTACGCACTTTTATGTATAAAGATGATTTCGACTTTTCCGATTATCCCAAGGATCATCCAAATTACGACTACGACAGAAACAAGAAAGTATTGGGAAAATTTAAAGATGAAACAAATGGTGTGCCGATGATGGAAATTGTAGCATTAATGTCCAAACTATATTCATTTCAACTGTACATAAGCGAAAGGAATCAACATCAAGTCACGAAAAAGGCCAAAGGAATAAAAACCTCTTTCCTGAAGAAGAACGTACAGTTTGAACATTATAAAAGATGTTTGTTTGAAAATGTTGAAACAACTGCAACGTTCAACACTATTAGAAGTTATAATCATCAACTCTTTAGTGTCAAACAAACAAAGTGGGCATTAAGCTACAAAGATGACAAGCGCCATATTTTAGAAGATAAAATTAATACTTTACCGTTCGGCCACTACTCCCTAAACCCTATCGACCAGTAAACCTATTCTTCGTCCTCTACCTTCTTCCTTTTTTTCCTTTCCGTAAAGAAGAGGGGACATGGCAAGCCCAATGCCATGTTCCCTCTTTTTTACACTAATATGATATGGCCTTGACCTATATTCAAACTATATAAAAGAGAATGAACTGTTGTACGGATCAGTATTTTTACAAGCGATGTGCAAGCAACACCTGAAGATG
The DNA here is from genome assembly GCA_030545055.2 of Neoaliturus tenellus. NCBI lineage: Eukaryota > Metazoa > Arthropoda > Insecta > Hemiptera > Cicadellidae > Neoaliturus > Neoaliturus tenellus. The sequence goes on from JAQYXR010000237.1 coordinate 6,883, forward strand.
GAAAGTGTGAAGGACAAGATTGTAAATGAACTACATAAACCAGCAAGAAGAAGATTTCCAAGAAGAAGTACAATCATTAAAGGAATGAATGATCTTTACCAAGCTGATCTCATTGAAATGATACCGCACAGTAAATTAAACAAAGGTTTCAAATATATTTTAACAATTATAGACTGTTTTACTAAAATAGCTGACGCTTTACCATTGAAGGATAAGACTGGTAAAAGTGTTACAAAAGCTATGGAAACAACGATACAAAGAAATAAATTCAAAATCAAACATCTACAGACCGATGATGGAAAAGAATATTTTAATAAAGACTTTGGAGCTTTGATGAAGAAATATCAAATAAATCATTATTCTACAAATTCTGAAGTTAAAGCTTCAATGATTGAAAGGTTCAATAGAACATTGAAAGGAGCGATGTACAAACAATTTTCAAAACGAGGATCATACGTGTGGTATGACATATTACCACAACTTATAAAAGAGTATAACAACAAATATCATCGTACCATCGGAATGAAACCTATCCAAGTAAACAGCGCTAATGCTAAGGTTGTATTACAACGCATCAGAAATAATACAACACCTAAATTGGAAAAGTTGCAACCAAAAAAGTTTAAAGTCAACGATAAAGTTCGTATAAGCAAATACAAAGGTGTATTTAGTAAAAGATATCTACCAAATTGGACTAATGAAGTATTTACAGTTTATAAAGTGCAACCAACTATACCTGAAACCTACTTATTAAAGGATAACAAGGGTGAATTACTTCAAGGTGGATTCTACGGACATGAATTGTTGAAATCAACAGTCGGTGATGTATATCTTGTTGAGAAGGTTTTACAAAGGAAAAAGGATATGGTTAAAGTCCGGTGGTTAGGATTCGATAAAAGTGAAGACTCTTGGATTCCTTCAAAAGACCTGGTATAGTAACTTAATAGCTCATTGTGTGTTTAACCTTGACACAAGATGGAGATTGTACAACAAAAGATCGATTTAATATCAATAATATTGATGAATTGACGGTTGACAATGATAAGTTAAATCATGGTAAACATGGTGAATTACTACCAAATACAATAAGATGTTTAATAACTGGTCCTTCAAATTGTGGAAAAACAAATGTTGTTTTTAACCTTATAACTAATCCTAAAGGATTGCGCTTTAACAATATATACATTTTTTCAAAATCATTGCAACAACCAAAATATCAATTATTGGATAAAGTACTTGCAAGTGTACCTGAAGTAAATTTCTACAAGTTTAATGCCAGTGAAACAATTATGCAACCAAATGAAGCAAAACCATTTTCTATTTTTATTTTTGACGATGTGTCTTGTGAAAATCACGACACTATAAGGAATTACTTCGCTATGGGAAGACATCATAATATCGATAGCATTTATATTGGTCAAACATACAGTAAGATTCCAAAACAACTCATAAGAGACAATGCAAATATGTTGATCATCTTCAAGCAAGATGAAACAAATTTAAAGCATATATACAATGATCATGTAAATGCGGATATGCCATTTGAGAAATTTAAAGAAATGTGTGGCAAAGCATGGAATGAGAAATATGGCTTTCTCGTTATTATGAAGGAAGAAGATATTAAAAATGGTAGATATCGTATAGGGTTGGATAAATTTGTATTTATGCGTTGAACTACCGATGCTACATCTAGTTACACGTTGAACTTCACAGTGTAAACATGGTGAATCAAGAAAAACTATTAAAAGAAATAAAATCACTCAGTGATTCTATTAGGATGAAGAATCGTGCATTGAGGATGGGTTTAAGTGAAAGAGAAGAATTTCTAGAGACTACATTTAAACCTATTACGGAACCTTTAAAACAGATATCAGAAACTATTGGTAAACCTCGTTATGAAGGAGATGTTTTACTACCAGTTTATAACAAGAAGTACAAGCATTAAAAAAAGAAGAAGATGATGATTCATATACAAGTGCTAGTGAGCAAGAAGAAACAAAAGAAGAAGAAGAACCAATTGTTAAAAGGAAGAAGAACAGCCAATACCTGAAGCTGAACAATCTATTCCAAATTAACTCAATTGAGTAGCGATATATTACAACATGGACCTCTTGGAAGAAAATATATAATGAAAATGCTACATGACATGAAATCAAACCCGAATTTGAGTAGATCACACGTATACGGAGCAAGAATTGATGGGAATGAATTAAAGATCGGCGATTCAAAGCTTGAAATAACACAAGACGATTACATCATTATTGGTGAGCATAAATATAAAGGAACAAAAGGACTTTATGAATTAATTTTTAAAAACATACCACTAAGATATTCATCCAAAGATTTAAGTGTTTTTAAGGAAATTCTACAAAATACTAACGCTCATAAAAGAAACTACTTAAAGGATGCAATGATTAATCGTTCACGTGCAACAAAATATAACATTGTTATAAAAAAGTTGTTTCCTCCACGAAAATTGCCAACATTACGTACTGCACCAGCGGTGAGACAACCACTGAAAAGAAAATCTTTATCACTTATGGATTTATCACTTCTTGAACAACATGGAAAAAAGAGTAAAGGAGATACTTCAACATCTGGCAAAGGATTGATGAAAAATCTATACAATACGAATGTGATTTACTACAACGACATCAATAAATTGGTTGATAGAATGAGACTATTGCATGAAGCCATGGAAGCCGGTCATACAGGTTTAAATAATGAATGGGTAGCTCTGATTGACGAACTCAGGAATCGCGGCATAATCGTATAATTGTCTGCGGATGGATATATAAGAGTTGCAGGAGTATAATGTGTCAGTTCTAACATGAGCGTTGACAAGTTCGGACGATACTCCGCGTTAGGAGTGCAAGTTGGAGAAAACAGAAAAAGAAGTCGATTACCGCAAACACCCGAAGGTGACTATAACATAAATAATAAACGTTTAAAGTTTGTTAAGGATCCAGAAGAAGATGGAGATGCAACAAATTTAAAAACAGTAAAGGAGGAAACATCTACAAGTTTGAAACTCGACAACAACCAACTGTATGATGCAAAATCTCACAGGGTTATTAATGTTGCAAAACCAGTCAACAATGGAGATGTTGTTAATAAAGGCTATTTTCTATCTGCGATGGAATACGCTTTACTGTTGGAAAAGACTAAAAGTGGAAAAAAGTACAATGCTTTAAATTATAAAATAACTAATGTGGCAGATCCAACCGAGGATACAGATACAATCAATAAGCGTTATTGCATTCTTTAATACCAGAAAAGAAAAAAGATGGATTTTCCTTCTATAAATATACTATAAACGATATTGGATATCCTAAGAAGAAAGTGATGGTGTTAATATTAAATACATTAAAGATAATTGTATTTTATATAATGGTGCTGTTATTGATTGTCATGGAAAAGTGTTGTCCAATCTGAAAGATGGTTCAACTCCATCGGATGCTGCTACCGTGAGACAAATGAATGAAAGCTTGAAGAAAGGAACATCCGCTTTTGTTAAACAAAATCAGGTGGTGTCAAAGAAAGGTGATGAGTTTATGCAAGGAAGTGAAAAGTTTACCTTACTACAACTACAAAATAACAAGTGGGATGGAAAAAATAAAAGATTGTCAATATAAGTTTAGGCACGGAAGAAACATGATGCTGTTATTTAACACAAGTGCCACAACTATCAGCTACTGTGTTAACTTTATATGTGGAGGTAGACGATTAACCCATGTAAAATCTGGTAAAGATGATAATGATTGTGTTGTTGTGAAACAAACTATAGTTTTAGATAAAATAAATAACTTATATGATGGAAAAAATAGAAGAATATCTAACATATCAGCAGGAATAGCTCCGAATGATGTTGCTACTATTATCAAGTTATAGCAACCTCTAATAACGATCCATCTGTGTATACATGTAATGGTAAACGTATCACAAATCTTGATAATCCTACACGTAACAAAGATGCTACTAATGTAGAGTATGTAATGAATCTTGTAGGTAATGTAGTTATTGATATGCATAATCATTTGATTAATGCATCGATGAAACACAATAAAATCGAAGATTCTCAAAGAAACCAATGGATTAAAGATGAAATCATTGATAGATACTAGTAAAACTTATGAATATTTAAGTATGGAATACACCAAAAAAAGGATTCATTATCATAAAGTATTTCATAGAGTGAAGACGTTGGTTACATAAAACAGCATAATGAAGACCGTATCGCTCAGTCGTCGTCAAGACAGCGGCAAGAGAGGACGTGTTTAACATCAGCTGCATTATCCCTGCTCAGACGGATTCCACATTGGTGCTGTTGTGAATCGAACGATAGACGCTTTACCATACGAATTACATCTGCCCGGAGGTTATCAATATTGTGGACCTGGAACTAAGTTGGCAAAACGTTTAGCAAGAGGAGATCCTGGAATTAATAAATTAGATCAAGCTTGCAAAGAACACGATATAGCATATTCAAAGTATAAAGATTCAACAAATAGATCAATAGCGGATAAAATTCTAGCGGAAAAAGCTTGGCAAAGAGTAAAATCAAGTGACGCAAGTATTGCAGAAAAAGCAGCGGCTTGGGCAGTAACTACAGCCATGAAGACGAAAGCAAAGTTAGGTGCTGGAAGACGTCGCAGAGGAAGACCTGCAAAAGAAGAAGCGCTCCCAAAAGAGGTGGAAACATTAAAAAAGGACGTCGTAGAACTCGTAAGACAAATGTAAAGAAGACTTCTGTTTGGCAAATGGTAAAAAACGGAGCAGGTTTATACCTAAGACCATACCGTGTGTACTAAATAAAAAGAATCAATTGATAATTCCAAATAAAGCCTTAACAAATCATCAGTTAAATGATTATGTAAAATGTTTGAAAATACCATTTTTTCGAGGAGTTTTTATGAAAGATGCATTACCAACTAAAATATGGGAAAATGAAACTGGAATAGTAAATTTGGATTCCACCTATGGTCCAGGCACTCATTGGGTATGCTATAAAAAGCTCGGACAAACCGTTTACTACTTTGATAGTTTTGGCAATCTGCCACCGCCGAAAGAACTGCAACATTATTTTCGAAACTCCAAAAACATTTTTTACAATTACAAAAGAGAACAACCTAACAACACTGAAATCTGTGGCATTTATGTTGGAGTTTCTAGCGAAGAGTGTCAGTCACCTTTAAGATGTCATCGTATACAGTGTCACTGAGTGGAAATTCATCCACATTGAAAAGTACGCTGTTCCCAGCATTGCGTCTATCCAAGGAAAGATTATGGAAGCGGCATTACTTGATTTGACTACCTACAACTCAATTCCCAATGTTACGGAAGGTAAAACAATTTACTACATTACTTATGAAACTATGGATGCTTCAGGAAAATACTCAGAATTGAAAATAATTACATTTCCTACTGGAGCTTATGAAATCGATGATATAAACCAATTACTACAGAAACAACTCGGAGAAGAAAATATCACCGTTAAAGGAAACAATAATACTTTAAAAGCAGAAATAACTTCGAAATATTATATCGATGTCAGCTTGGAAAAACTCCATTGGCAGTTTACTTGGATTTACAGATACAAAAAAGAAAAGTCTTAACTCCTGGAACTACTCATTCGGGTAATACAACTGTTACAATATTGAAAGTCAATAGTATCGATGTAACGTGTAATATTATACACGGATCGTATAGAGAAGGAGTGAATCAGCATATTTTACATACATTTTATCCAACAGTGGCTCCTGGTTTTAGAATTGTTGAGAAGCCACAAAACTTGATATACCTACCGTTAAACACTAGTTTCATTTCAGACATCGTACTGAACATATTGGATCAAGACGGTGTTAGTGTTGACTTTAGAGGAGAAACGATAACTATACGGATACACATCAGAGCGGCAACATAAAAGTCGACATGGGATTATCATTTAAAACCGCAACGGAAGAGTCGGAGCTCAGTAGCTCCTCGACATTGAAGAGTTAACATCGGACAACATTCGTTTTCTACAGAAGATTGGATTGAAACTTAACAACGATGGATATCCTGGATATATCTCAAGGACCGACATTCGACGAAACACTATGGGAGAAGGAATATCACACCGCACAACCCTTACACTTCATCAAATTAAACAATAACGATGAAATAAGGATTCCCATTCAACAACAAGATATTTACACATTACCGTGTGAAAGTTATTTATACATTGAAGGACGGGTATTAAAATTGGATGGAAAAAACTGCTTCAACAGTTCCTTTTATAAATAACCCGATGGCATATCTTTTTGATGAAATAAGATATGAGATATCAGGGGTGACAGTTGATTCGACAAAAAAGGTTGGTATAACAACGACATTGAAAGGATTAACATCATTAACACCGCATGAGAAGAATTCAATAGTCACCGCCGGATGGGTTGCTCCTGATAAAGACACTATAACACCGAATTCCAACGGTCACTTTGATTTTCATGTACCTTTACGATTGCTTTTGGGATTCGCTGAAGATTACAAACGAGTAATAATAAATGTCAAACAAGAATTGGTATTACTCAGATCTTCAACTAACAAGGACTTGATACTTGCAGACCCTGCAACTACTGAAGATAAACTGGAATGGCAACTACAATTAGATAAAGTTGTTTGGAGAGTACCTCATGTAAGATTGGCTGATGAACATAGAATCGTATTATTGAGAAAGTTAAAATCTGACCGTGATATCGTGATGCCATTCCGAAGTTGGGAATTCCATGAATATCCTACACTACCTCAGACCGAACGACAAACATGGACCGTCAAGACATCAACTTACTTGGAACGAGCAAGGTACATAATACTCGGTTTTCAAACTAAGCGAAAAGATGTTATCACTGCAAATGCCGGTCAATTTGATAACTGTAAAATAAAGAATTGTAAAGTTTTCCTAAACTCTCAATTCTTTCCGTATGACAATTTGAATGTCATGTTCAGCAAAAAACGTTTTTCCATTTTATACGATATGTATGCAAGATTTCAATCGTCATATTATGGAAAGACTAATACACCACTATTATCACCTGACCAATATTATTCCAAGGCTCCGATAATTGTAATCGATTGTTCAAAGCAAAATGAATCGGTAAAATCATCAAGTGTGGATATAAAAATTGAAATGGAATTTGAAGAACCAGTAGCGGATGGAACTTCAGCATACTGTCTTATTCTACATGATAAAATAGTTACTTACACACCGCTGACCGGAGTCGTGAAGAATGTACTTTAAAAAGAATTAGTACAACGACTGCAGATTTTTGAGGTTAGAATTATCTGTCTCAATTTTTGAGGTTAGAATTTCGTTTGTGAAAGACAAGTTAAAAACAAACATTTATGTGAGTGTATAAATTTCAAGGATTCGACGAAAAACATAAAAGCGAGAAAATTATGAGTGGAAAATTCATTATATCTTCGACCGTCGTATGGGAAACATCGTTCGCAAGATGAGTTCTACTAACGGAGAAGAAAATACACCTCTAATGGATGAGAATAGTTCAGATATAGAAAAACAAGTTGAACGAGAAATGGACGAGTTCCTCAAGTTTAACAAACATAAGAAGAGAGAAGAAGAAGAAGAAGAAGGAGAAGCTGAAAAAGAAGTAAAAAGAAAAAAGGTTGAAGTTAACATTACAACTAATATTTTAACAGAAGTATTTCTTCGGATTTTCTACCCCATTTCTTCATGCATGACGAAAAGTATTTCAGTTGGAATTTTAAAATCATTGGATTATTCACCGATTGTTATTTTAAATCATGGAAATAAAATGGTTACATTCACTGAAACTTCTTGGGAATCATTTATGAAACATTTACATCTTTTGGAATGCTATTTGAGTAACAACACATTTGGAAGAAGAACAAGATTAAGTTTATTGGAATCAAATATTGAAGTTGATATAGTGAAACATCGTGGAGGACAAATGGTTCGCTTCAGAGATTTAACTAGACATGATGTAAAATTACATTTGACTAAAGAAGAATTTTACACTTTAAGTTGTACTACCGGTCCCGTCACCAGATATTTGAAACAACTAATATTTTCAAGTGCAATAATCAAAGACTATCTAATCGATACATTGGACAGACAACCTTTCGTTCCAATTTTATACGGTCCCGTGGATACTTCAATTTTTAATCGAATACCTCAAGAAGTGGACATGTGGAGACAATTGAACAACTATCACACCAACTTTAATATCGACGAAGAAGCGCAAGAAGTTAAAGAAGAACAATCGTGTTTGTAATACAAGTCAGTTGCTGACGAGACTTCATCATGAACAAACGGGTTTCGTTTTCTAATGCGCCACATATAATGGAAGTTAAAAAAGGTATAATTGAATTTCAAGCTTTTCGAGGAAATGATGGAAATTTTATTATAAAAGAATTAGTAATTTTGGATATGAACACATCTGTAGTCTATCATTACTTATTCAAACCTCCATTACCATTCAATAGACTAACAACTAAAGCGAAAGTTACAAACAAATGGTTGTACAAACATTTTCACAACTTAAGATGGGATGAAGGTTTTATTAATTATAACATGATGCCGCACATTATGAATCATTACTGCAAAGAGTTCAAAACTATCTACACAAGAGGATTGGAAAAAGCTAATTGGATACAATCATTTACAAGCAACGAAGTGATAAATGCAATAATAGATAGAGATTTCCAATGCTATTTCAATGAACTTTGTATTTCATCAAAGAGTTTTAAACATCGAAGGTCACAGTGCGCTTTGAAGAATGCCTACCGCTTGAATAATTTCCTTCAACAGAATGGTGGGGGTAATGTCGGTAATAAAAGTGAGAGCGCTACCATGACGCAGCATGAGTATTACTCGAACCTCCGAAGAGACAACATCTCCGACGGACATTATTATTAACAAGAAGATTAACAAGAAGATTAACAATAACATCAAGATGGCATCGCAGAACTTTCTTCAAAATTTGGTTGATCAATTCAACGCTCATTCTAAATCAACAATCTTACCGACGAAGAAATGTTCTGAACTAAAAGAAGAAAAACATTACATCATACATACAATCAAGAAGATGGACACTTCAATTGGTGATGCTATTAATTGCACATTGAGCGAGGCGCCGTATACAGTTGGTGACGAACCAAAGTTTCAAATCTTCCTACCGAAACGGTTTGTACAACTTCTACAAAATGAAGATCTTCGAGTTATTCAACCTGGCGCACTCTATTTAGTTTCACACGGACCGAGTGGAAACAACTCAACTGAACTAACTATTCATGTAACACCTACTACTAACTAATTTGTACATAACATTGTAAATATATGTGTTTGTAATGGTTTCTCAATAAAGATGATATAAAACAAAAAAGAAAAATAAAAGAAGCAACATATTGTTATGTCTTTGTACATAGCAACATGTTGCTTTTTTTAAAAATTCCACGGGATGACCTTGACCCAATTTTGTGTGATAATAAAAGTGAAAATCAACTTGTGAAATTCATTAGTCTACGACTAGCTTTCGTACCGTACACATCTCGCTCTCTATAACTAAATACAAAACTTCAACATGTCCCTAAAGGTCAAGTGTGCATCTTACGATACCAACACCATTACGAGTTTTGAACAACTTGAAGATTTAACCAACGAAATGCGAGTTTTACTTACCGGTGGTTATCACTTAACTGTTGATGTTAGTGCTACTAATGTAAGGATGTTTACTAAAACAAAATACTGCGATGATGAAGTATTTCTTTCTACACAACCTACAACATCTTCATCGCCGACTGGTCAACATAACATCAAGTTCCACAAGTACTACCAATGTTAAATAACTTTTAACAAATAAAACTAAGGAATCACGTGATCAATGTCAAGTTGATAAAAAGGGTGTGATACTTGGATAACTAATTATTCGCTTCCCAACTCTCGCTGCGTCAACACCTATTTTTAAAGATGTTATACAGAATGATGATTGAACTTGATGGAAAGATCTATGGAAAAGATTACAACACCGTTGAACAAATGACTGAAGATTTAGAAATATTAACCCGAGAAGGATATCAGGCTAAATTAATTTTAAAATTTCCTGAAGTACATCCACTATCGACTGAAGAACTTATCGCTATGGCTAAAGCGGAGAGAGAGAAAAAGTCTGAAGAAAACAAACAGGAGAGAGAGAAAAAGTCTGAAGAAAACAAACAGAAACAAACTTCTTAAGTATCAATTTTCCTTACATTAGTAAGGTATAATTTTTTAAAACTTCGTTTGGATGACCTTGAAATTACCCCCACCACTTTTTGTAGTACATAAAACTGACTATTCAACACTATACACTCTTATTCTTTCACTGGACTCAGCAGCGTCAACATGGAAAAACAAAATTACAAGTACGAACCTCGTTACTGTTGTGAACAACAGTGTACAGATTTAGGACCAATGATGGTGGACGGGTTAGCTTGCACTAAGTGTGAATTTTTCGGATCTTGTTACTGCAAATGCAAAACAAAACAACTACCGCCACCGGAATTGCGAACTTTCAAATTTTACAAATCAAGATATTTTCATACATGCTGTCCTCAAAGATGTTTCAAATTTCATCCTCTCGATCTAGCTCATTGTCAACGCACCATGTCTCATCAAGATGATTTTTGTACACATATGATAAAAAGATGTAAATACAGGTCGGATTGGTATTCAGATCCTGTTGAACCATCGAATGTGTAATTTCAGTTTTACACTCTTTTTTAAAACTTCAATTGGATGACCTTGAGATTTCCCCCCACCATTGGTTTTTTTTTTAGATTTCCCCCACCATAGGTCTTTTAGATTTTCCCCCACCATTAGTGTAAGTTTTGTATCTTATTGAATCCACCTTTGAATTATTTCACTTCCAACATTCTAACTAACAACATGGGAACACCTTTCGTCAGGTTTCATCATATAATAACTGAGAGGGAAGAAATGGAAGAATTGTTTCAAAACTTGCTTGCTATAATGGATAGATATTATATGAGATGGATCAGAATTGATGTTCAATATTTACGTCCTGGTGAATTATCTTCATCATCACAGAGTGAGGAGGACGAGGCAAATACTACAGCTAAGATATTTGAATTAAAAGACGAAGAAGAAGAACTTAGCTTTTTATTTAATCATAAGCTCGCCGTTAAATAAGCCCCCTCCCTTGGTGGCGTTCCTCATTTACTCGCCGACTCTCCAACGATGAACAACTCTCCATTGGCACGGATGAATTCTAGTTTTGAAATAAACTCTAAAGAAGAGTTACATGCTATTTTTAATATTTTACAAGAACTTGTAGATAATTTTACAACTATCAAAATGAATTTGGAAATAACATACGATTGTCCTATTTGTGATAAGGTTGAAAGTTCGGACGAAGACAGTTTACTAAATCTAACTCCTGCACCATCTGACACTACTGACGGTAATAATGAAGAGCAAAATCTTTCCCCCACCACTTCTTTGTAATTCATCTTTCCCCCCACCACTTTTTTATTTAACTAACATTTCTCGCTTTCATTCCTCATTCCGTCTTCGACTTTTGTACTATCAACATAACTTCTTTTAAAATTTCAAACACTAACACAATCATGATGGATATGATGGATGAAGTTCCCTTTGTAACTAGAATGGAAGAGGATAAATTGAAATTGGAAATTAAACGATTGGAACGGGAAAACAGACTCGAGATATTACGTTTCTTCAAACTTGCCAAATACGTCATCTGGGGACTCTGCCTTTACCTTATCCTCGTCGTCGGCGTTTACTTTTACAACTCCGTATTTCATCACAAAAATTCAACCTGTATTGCACATTGATTGTATTTGTTTTTGCACATTGATTGTATTTGTTTTTACGAATAAAGTTCAAAAGAGTCTTCTACCTATCCCGCTATCACCGGGTAGTTCAACTCTCAGAACTATTTCCTGTGGTAGCGGGATAGGCTTTTTTAAAACTTACTCGGGATGACCTTGACATACTTTCCGTACCCCACATTATCAAGTTGAATTTCAGTTTTGTACCAACTTATAATTTATGCGCAATTTTAGTTCAACCGAGCGCCATATCCACTCCCCCCATTGATTAATTCACCATCCGACAGGCCGGAAGCCCTAGGCCCCCATTAACTGACATCTACAGTCACGCATATATTTCGACGCGTCATGTTTCATTCTTCATTCTCGTTCTATCCGCGGAACTTAACACTTCTATCTACCTTCTCTCTCTCTCTCTTGTTATGACTGCGCTATGTTTGAACTGACTTTTATTTTCGTTCAACTATTAGAGTTTTTATTAACACCGTCGAATTACAATTTTGAACTAATTTTTAATTTATGCGAAGTTTTACTTCAACCCCGGTTAATTTATGCGCAAATTTAGTTCAACTCCCAGTTGTTGAATTTCAGTTTTGAACTTACTTTTAATTTATGCCCAAATTTAGTTCAACTCCCAATCGTTGAATTTCAGTTTTGAACCAACTTTTAATTTATGCGCGAATTTAGTTCAACCCCCCAGTTGTTGAATTTCAGTTTTGAACTAACCAATATTTTATGCGAAGTTTTAATTCAACCCCGGTTAATTTATGCGCAAATTTAGTTCAACCACCAATTGTTGAATTTCAGTTTTGAACCAACTTTTAATTTATGCGCAAATCTACTTCAAACCCTCACCCCACCTCCCCCAACCTCATTTAATATTCGACCGGAAGACACCTGCCCCGGAACATGGCTTCCGGCGGCACGTGGCCGGTTTTGAAAGTGGCTTTTTCTATCTACTAACTGACTCACTCACTTATATGGGATACGAAGTTCTGACATAACTATTTAAGCTAGAGACTTGAAATTTAACATACGTCTAGCCTGAATGGTCAATGCTAAGGATAAAATCTTAAACTTGCAAATTTGTAGTTTTAACCTACTAAAAAAATTCAAAATGGCGGACTTCCGAAATTGTAATTTTAGTTTTTTGGCTCTAGCGGCCAAACGCTTCGTCCTATCTAAAATTTGAGAACAATACTACGATAGGGAATTTGATTATCTACAACTTTGGTCCTGTGACTTTTTATCACATCTCGCACCGTTAAGCCTCCAGAGCGTTTTTAATGAAACCCCGTTTTTGGTTTTTGGGCTCTAGTGGCTAAACGGTTTGTTCTACAAAAACTTTTACATAACAATTTTGATAGATCTTTTAAATATCTAAAAATTTTATCTTTACATATATCACCGTATCTCCTCTCGTTTACTCACAAAATACATTTTTCACTTTTCCGGATTTTTGAACATAAGTAGTGGGATTTTGCCGGTTCTGGAACAATAGAGAAATCGTAATTTTTGGTCCGGATGAGCTAGAAACTTGAAATTTGGTACACACGTAGTTTGTATGGTTAATACAAAGGGGAAATCGCAAAACATTGAGTTTTCAAATTTTAACCCCTAAAATTTTGTATGGTAAAATCTACACCATGTAAGGCATTTTCTAAATACTCTGTAACTTTTGAACGAGAGGTTCTATCTCGAATCTGAGGGATAATTCGTGGTCAGGAATTAGACGCTCTACAAGTTTAGTCCTGTGAAATTTTTCCGTATCTCACTCCCTTCACCCTTAAAAAAGGGCTTACTTTCAAAATTTCCAAATTTTTTCACAAAAATCTCGCTAGGCCTATTTTAAAATTTTTTATTAACTAATATGGCACACGGATGCTTGAACTTTAGTACATATTATGGTATCAACTAGATCTTACCTTTGTGGCAGCCATTAACCAATTTAAATTATAATTAAGTCAAAAAACCTTGAAAAACCCAAAATTCTTAACATGTTTTCGTGTAAAGTGTTTGTAAATTACTTTATTCTGCCAAATACACTGCCATATTGATATTTGTTTTGCTAGTATTACATTCTATTGTAAACGTTCTACAATTTCAGTCCAATGCAGTTTTGCCGCATCTCACCCCCTTCACCCGTAAAGATTGGCGTACTTTCACATTATCGAAATTCTTTCACCAAAATAGCTCTATTTCAATATTTATCGTTTACTTTTATGACACATACATGCCTCAAATTTGGTATAAACTGTGAATATATCTAGTTCTTTCTATAGAAGCAGCCATTGGCCGATTTCAATCCAAGATTAGTAAAAAGACTGTGAAAACACTAAATTATTAACCTTTTTTATGTACAGTTTTCGGTGATTTTGTTAAACCCGGTAAAGATACTGCCATAACGATGTATGTTTTGGCAGCATTATATTTTTTAGATGCTTTTTAAGTTCGGCCCTTAAGATTTTGTAGCATTTCACTCTCTTCACCCCAAAAAAGGCGTATTTTCAAAATTCTTTCACAAAATTTGAGTTATTTTAATATTTTTTTATTTACTGTTATGACACTTAAATGACTGAAATTTAGCTCTACAAACACACCCTGAGCATTTTTTATAAAATATAAAACAAAAGTATAAATTAGAACTTTAAATATCAAGAGAATATCTTAAATGCTTAAGATTTCCTGAACTATTAAAAAAAGTCAGAGAAGATAAGTATAGAGTTGGGGTGGAGGCCTCAACTAGCCTGTTCAGTTCTTAAGACTTAGAACAATTAACGAATTCGGGGCAACCCCCAAAGGGGGCATGGGGGCGGAGCCCCCATCGAGCCGTAGGCGAGATCAGTTCTATTAACCCAAATCAAACAATATACACAAAGTAGGAGTGTTTAAGGAATCGCGTAATGCTACTTATTAAATAGTTTGCCTAAATTAGTTACCAACATCTAAACATTAATTTCATTAAAGTAAAAATGAAATAATAGATGAACTTTGGGCCTACTTTTAAATTGAATATAAAATAATGTAATTAGAATAAATCCTATCACTATTTCGATTACTCCTCACACCAGAAATTTACGAAAGTCGTAAATCTTGTATGAGGTTTACATAAAACTTATCAAATATGTTTAATACGACAATTCAATCACTTATTACAACAATTTCTAACTATGTATAGTATAAAATGTTACTAAAAAATTATGTCGTCAAAACTTAATGTCCTACAATTAAAGAACTAGCATATCAAAATGCGTTATATACTTTATCATGGATATTTAATAACATGTTCTCAAAAAACGTGCTGTGTCTAAGCTTCGTTGGCATTGTAAATGCATGTTGTAGGAGTGTACAGTGTAGTAAGCTTTGAAAAATAAACAAAAGCTGTGGTCTTATGCACAAACTTATTTTTTATAGTCAGTATTTTTATATTTGTTTATTATAAGCGCAATGGGATAATTTTTTATTTGACCATACTACAATTATTCAATCTATGTCACCTTTTATTATATTCATTAATGTGATGTAAAATTTTGCAATGTCTATAGTTGGAAACGCAAATGCATCGAAAGTGATTGAAGATAAGAGTATAAGACAAACATCCGTCTAGAGGTATCGAGGAGAGAGACACTGATTCACTTCTATCAAAATGAAACATTTGCTTATAAATAAATTATTTCTATTCATTACATGACTTTAAACGTTTTACATGTTTCCTATGTTAAGTCACAAAATGGCAACAAATGGTAGGTAATTTAAAATTTTTATATTAGCAATTAATAGTTTTATCTACATTTTCATAGTCTAGTTTTCAATATATTTTTAAATATTCCAATTTCCTAAAAGATTGAATTAATGAAAATAACAATATTTGTAGAAAAATATTTTGTATAGGTATATACTTATAAAAAATAAGCATTTTTTACCGGAAATAATGCTAAATAGTACTGTACAATGCTAAAAAGTAGGTGTTTGTAATACGGACTCATTTTTTTGCTGTTTGAGCTTGAAAAAGAACAAGAATAATTTATTTATCCATAAAATAACTCATATTACATTGAGTTATTTTATGTATTATAATGTACATAAAATAACTCATATTACATTGAGTTATTTTATGTATTACTCTTATTACATAAAAACACCAAAGGTACATTTTTTTACAAATTACTTGAATAATGAGATGCTTAGGTCCGACTTTCGGTATAAGGAGAAGCGCGACATTCCTTAAAGGAATAATAATTTATAATTTGAATATTAATTATTTTTGATGGCATATGTAAGAATAACAATTTTTAAAAACATGAAAAAACATCACACGCATTATAATAAAAAACATGCAAAACAAAAATAATAAAAAAACAAAAAATCATCCAAACTATTGAATACACATAAAAAACTACTAAGAACAACTTTGAGTACGAAAACAAAAAAAAAAAAAAAAAAAAAAAAAAAAAAATTCGCTTCGAACACCGATTTAGTAAGCTTCATTCAATTGTTTTAAATGCCAGTTTATATGTGACTGTGCTGCATTTCAGTATTTTGATCAAACGTAAGCTGAAAATTATCACATAAGGTCAGGTAGAACAGACATTCAACTGTAAGAGTTTGAATTATAAGCTTAACAATGCAAATATTCTTAAAGTACATTAAATAAATTAAAAATTTTATATCAAATTTATCCTAACACAGCAACTACTGCTCGAGAAATTAATTTTGTTTTAAACAGAATTAACATAGAGACTAAATAAGAAATACACTATTCTTACACTATTAAACAACTCTATTTCTTCACATTCAAAGCATACAAACGTAAAATGTGTATGTGTTTTCCCATCGGCGTTCTGGATTCTATTACAACAAACCGAATCTCTTAGCAAATACGTTAGCTCTTCTTAGTTTTAACATTGCTGGAATAAGTAATAAAACATTTTATGAGATATTTGAATACATTTATAATTTCCTTGATATTTTAATGCCTAATATAAAACACATAAATATCCTGCAAATTATAGTTGCTGCATTTATTCTTTTTATGAAAACAAGTGTATAGTTTAACCTCACTATTTAGCGTTTTACTGAATTAAACATTAATTTTTATTTGGCTGAGTAAGACAGCGGCTTTGAACAATAAATCTAAATCTTGATACTAGAGATACATTACCCTGGGGGCCCATAAATATTGTGGCAGAGGCTCGGATTAAAATATGCCACGAGAGTTATCCTTAGTTAATATTTTATGTGATAAAGTATAGAATTTAAAAAAATCATCATTATTGAAGTTCAGTATGTAAATAGTACGCAATATATTTTCATTTCAAATGACGTAACGTTAACATTTTATTATTTTCCCCGCAACCAAATAAGGTATTATTATCTAGAACGAAGTGTCACCTATTGATACTTACTGACACTTATTTGGTTAAATATTCTTTTTCTAATAGTTATGATCTACGTTATTTATTAACTTTATTGTATTTATAAATGTTACATCCACAAAACTGGTAGTAGTCACAGTTACTTGTCCAATAACATTGTGAAGTGTACACAAGATGTTAGATTAAGGGGGTTAAAAATAATATTTGATGACGTTTTACTAACAACAAAAATAGAAAATCAACTTAGTTACTTGTTGTATTGTCTATCACATTTTACTATTTACTACTATCAATTTACGAAATAGTGTTGTTGTACGAGTACGAATTTTCATTTTATAATTATACATATTTATATAATTTATCCGTGATAGAAATTTTGCATAAATGTACATCAATTTCAATTATAATATTAATAAAGCTTGCTATTATTATTTCTCTTTCATATTTATTTTAACAAACTATATATTTTTTCAAAAGTGCAATGATTAATGACGACTATCCCATATGGAAAAGTTATATATTTATATATATTTATATATATTTATTATATATTTAATATAGCCCTTTAAATGCCGAAATATATTTAAATTATATTTGTTAAAATATATTAACTTAAAAAGCATTTGAAATACATAATAAATATATATAATGTATATTTCATTTTATATTTATAATATATTTTGTTATATACATATAATAATGCATTTTGAAATATATAAATAATGTAGAATTAATATATTTAAAATATATTTCGACAAATATATTTCAACGTTATATAATAATATATTCGAAATGTATAGCATAATATATTTCAAATATAATGCAACATATATTTATGATATATTTATTATATACAAGTAACAATGCATTTTAAAATATATAGATAATGTAAAATTAATATATTTAGACTATATTCCGACGAATATATTTTAAGGTTATATTAAAATGTATTTGAAATATATAGTATAATATATTTAAACTATAATGCAACATATATTTATAATATATTTATTATATACATATAATAATGCATTTTGAAATATTTAGATAATGTAAAATTAATATATTTAGGATATATTCTGACAAATATATTTTAATGTTAAATTAAAATATATTTGAAATATATAGCATAATGCATTTAAACTATAATGCAATATATATTTATATTATATTTATTATATAATATAACAATGCATTTTGAAATATATAGATAATATAAAATTATTATATTTAGACTATATTCCGACAGATATATTTTAAGGTTATATTAAAATAAACTTGAAATATATAGCATGATATATTTGAACTATAATGCAACATATATTTATAATGCATACAGTATGTATAATTTGTAATATATTGTAGAATATACATATAATATATAATATGTATATTTAAAATACATATCTGCTGATGCCTATTTTAAATCATATGTTACTTGACCAAAATGGATATAACTTTAAAATATGTTGAAGATGTTAACTCAGTTATTTGTTGTCAAACCTTAATAAACATAGTATTATTGGTTAGACAGTTTAATTTGTTAGTTAGTTTGTTCTCTGTAATATTTTGATTGGTAACATTTCGTTGGTTGTAAAATTTAATTAAAAATGGCCATAATTTTGTAAGTACAAATAGCAAAACAATTCCCTGAAAACTAACATTACTGTGATAAAGTTTAACATTAAATACGAACTAAACACAATGATCCGTTATACTAAAATTAAATGAAAATTATTTAGTGTAAAAACAAAATGGAGGCTAGAGGCTTAAATAAGCATTTAAGTACGTATCAAAAAAGCAACTAATTTTGTTTTGACCTAGTAAACAAATCATTTTTTTAAGACACCCTTTTTTAACACCCTGTAAAACTTCATATTGTAAAAAGTAACAATAAGTATGTAATTTATGTACATTTATGGGCACTTATTTCGAATGCCAATTTGAGCCAAATGGAAAAATAAGAATGTTGATAACAATTTTAAATAACACATAATACGTCATTAAAATAAGCTTATATAGGAAAATGAATTAATTATTCTAGACTTGCATGATGGCCACAAAGTCTGTTAAAAATAAGAGCGAATGAAATAAAAATTGAATAAATTAATTCAATAAAATATAGTTAATTTCACTAGTGAAAGCATTATGATTTGGTGAATCACAGATAAAAAGTTGTAAGATTTCTTGGAACAACTATCTTGGTAATTGGAGGCTACCCCTGATGCTCAGCATGTTTCAAAAAAAAAAAGGAAGGTATGTAAAATTCTGGTTATATTTAGTGAAAATCAACACTTTTCTTGCAGGCCAAATGGTCAGAGGTCACCAAGCGTGAACTTTAAAGCAAACTTTTGCTTTAAATTAAGGTTACAAAACGAAAAGCGTAATGTATATAAAATCAACGGTTCAAATGTGAGAACATCTTTCTTACTCCATGCCACATTTTCTATGTCGCCTACTCACCCGGCGCTGAAACTGTCAAAGTCAACTCGAACACGGAACACAGTCAACTGTCATTCTGTCATGAATGTTGCTTTATTAATTAATTTAAGTGCCCGTTCGACCGTTGTGTTGTGAAAATGAAAATTCGTTGAGGATTATTTGTTAGGAATGTATTAAAAGATGATAGTGGCATTTAGGTTTAAATTAAACACCACCATTGAAAAAGTGGCTAGGAGGCTGGGTAGCCAGCTTGTTATGTTTCATGCCACTGTTAATCAACCTTTCTGGTATGTCAATCCCTTACTTAACTTAATACATAAAGTACTTATACTTAATTTAGGCTCTCACACTTTCATTGCTGTTGCTGTTTTCCTAGCCAATCTATATTCCAAACCGTAGACTCCCCTGAGTTAGTAGGTTAAGTTATGCCTATCTTCCAAAGTAATTTCCCATACCGTAGGTTCCCCAGTGTTAGGCTAGATTATCTTAAGGGTTTTGTTGTATGACTAGATAAGCCTTGGGTTCACAATTTACAGCTCTATTTTTATTCAACTTAACATTTTTATGTAGGCCTACCGAAAATCTTATGCGGCCACTGCGCTCATAGCCTTGGTCATAAAAAAACTGGTTATTGGTAGTGCTCGTACCCTTGGCCGTAGGCTTATTAGTTTGGTTTTTTAGCGGGTTTCAAAAAATTGAGTGACTTATTCACACCCTAATCACTTTATTGAAATAAAATATACTCAATGAAGTAAACCTTTGTAATGAATCAAATCACACGGTTAACTCATTATGTAGAACGGCACTATCTAATTAATCGGGAGACTTCTTGTTTTTTCGATGCACCTGTGAAGAGGCTATTTTTATAATCTCTACAGATGTTTTCGTTTTACAAAGTTAGGCCTAAGTTCTTACCCGGACTTAAGTTAGATGGACCGAATGGTGTCCAAGTTTGTGAAAATTCTGGGTTATCGAAAAAAAGTAATAGTATAAGCTATAAGAACAAGTTGCTGCACTTCCGCAGACACCCGGTAGAACTATCGAATGAAAATTATCAATCGATTCGATTGATATAACTTAGCGACTAAAAATTATCGAGATGTACAATCGAATTTATCCATAATTCATGTACGGTATAAAAATATTGGGTAGGCCTACTGAATAGATCCAATAACATCTGCCATCACTCAAACCATAGAATTGTCATGGAGGGCCATAAAAAGTAATTGAAAACAGGACTCAAATCATCTAACATCTAGAAGACCGCATCTAGGCCTAGCTGAATACCTGTTAAAAAAAAAAACCTAAAAATGCCTGCAGCTGATCTATTTAGGCATTTTTTTAATGCCTCAAAAAGTCTATATTCCAGTAATTGAAAAAGAGAGATGTTTTCTTCATAATATAAGATGTTTTTTAAAGTTTGAATATTTTGTTATTTGTTTTTTTGTTAAAGTTTTGCCTGGAGGAACCCAATCATGTTTGGTGTTTATACTTTTTAATCAACTTAGTTACAATATAGTAATAAAATCTTTGCTAAACACTTTTACTTTATACTAGGTATACAATGCAGTTGTCTGCTTGCAATATTGAGCGGAGCGACTATTTTTTAAATCAATAATAGCAAATGTTTCATAGGCAATTCAAGTGAGCTCGTTCGCTACGCTCACTCGCCGTCAGGGTTTAGCTCGTTCGCTGCGCTCACTCGCCATTTGGGTCAGCTTGTTCGCTGCGCTCACTCGCCGTCAAATTAGTTCGTTCGCTGCGCTCACTCACCTTTTGGGTCGGCTCATTCGCTGCACACACTCGTCGCCAGATTTAGGTTGTTCGCTGCACTTGCTCGCCACAAATCTGCAATACTCTAATAATGTTTGATTACGCAGGTTTGCTGCGACGGGCAATTATATGTTTACAAGATAAATGGTGCGTCGTCCAAGATTTGCACCTCCTCTCCGTAAACGTGGCATTTTATTCACGTACAAAGGTAAACAAACCACTAAAATAAACAAAACAACAATATCACATGAAACTACTGTATTCTCAAACAGCTGATAATAACAGTCTGCAGTTAAATTTGATCCTTATAACGGCTGTATAATCAACACACGGTAAACAAACCAAATAAAATATTTCTCCTATTGAAATAACATGGTAACTTTAAAGGGCCGTAGGGCAGAACCCTTATGTCCGATTTGGACCATTTCAGATTTATACCTTCCCATAGATGGTTACTATGACCGAGCAAAATTTCGTGAGGATCACTCCAGCCGTTCAGGAGGAGTACTTGTAAATAAAAAGCCAGAGTGTAGTATAGGAGCTTCGCTCGCTCCGCTCAATAAACTATCATATGATACATTGAGTTATGAATAACCTATTTTCCTAAAAGATAATAATTTACCGTTTGAATACGACCAATATATTGATCGACTCGTTCGATATTTTTCATTCGATAGTTCCACCTGGCGTCTGGGGAAGTGCAGCCGAAAAAGTATGAACATTTTATGTTAATCCTCTTAAAAAAAATTAATTGATGTTATTTATAGAGGTATTAATTGTGCGGAAAAGTATTGGTAACTAATTCCTTTCAAGAATGATCTGTACTATCTTTACCTGAAAAAAATTGTGAGTAATACACCCGGCAATATTGTATAAGCACCCTGTCAGGTGGTGCTTACCTAATACTATTACCATACGTTGTTATTGCATTGTATGGACAACATGTACACATGAAAGGGTATAATTTAAAGGTGTAGGCCCTCTATGCTTTATGTTAATTTTTTTCTTTCTAGCCTTTAATAACGACCCCTAACATACCTAATGGTGCAAAAGAATTATCTACCTTACTAATAGGTAGCCTACTTTTAAAACCCTCAGTGTTATTAGTAGATTTTTACTATTTAGCCACATTTACTGAATGGGTTCAATCTTTTTCCAGTTCAGTCTGAATGTGATAGAATTATGTGTAAACAGGAGGTTCCAAACTTTCTCAAAGTGTCAAGACATACCGTACACATTATTGGCAACTTATAAATTACGGTACAACAAAATAATGGTTGTCTTAGTCAGCCGCTTACCTCAGTTACCGTAATTTACGGATATTTCTGCAGTTTATGTAGAGCTTTTTAGAAATAGATTTTTTCATCAAACTGTCCAAAATCACCCAGTACTTAGTTCTGAAAATGAGTCGTTCCTGGTGATAAAGTAAAAAAATTCTGGAAAATTGGAAAACTCAAAAAAATTCACTCTTAAAATAGGTCAAGAGGGTATGTAATAATCTTTTGGGAAAATTAGCTGAACTCAAATATTTAAGATACCGTAATGTTATCCGTTTGCATTAGGTACTAAAACCTAAAAAAAGGGAAAAACATATCAGATCAGTTTAAAAAATCCATATTTTTTTGCTTTTCTGGCCTCATCATAGCTATTCATTGCTGGATTTTTAAAACTATTCATTGTTTGGGTTAAGCGTGATTAAATAGATTATTTCAATATCCCTTTGACCAATTCAAAAACAAAAATATTTTTTTCTGTTTTTTACATTTTCTTCTAACTTTTCCACTAGAAAAACTAACATTTTCAGAATCATGAGCTTTAATTTCTTTAATAGATAAAAAATTAAAATTATTCATTTTCCTCATAAACTTCAAGAAAAACTATAAAACAATTTTGTTTTTTGTCATATACTGTCAAATGCTTAGGCCTACTGTCCATAATAATTACCGGTACCGTTGGTTACTTATTCATGTTTATTTGTTTCCTGGATTGATTTTGGACTAGGCCTACTTGATTTCAGACCATGTAAAGAAATAACTAGGCCTACCATATATATATATATATATATTTTTTTTGTTCCATATAAGATTCTTAACAAAATGCCAGAGAGCAGCGCCATTAGTTCTAAGTTAGGCCTACATTAAAACTTTCGGAAAAGGCAAGTGAGCGAAGGGAATAACGCCTTATGGGCTTTGCATTCTAACGTACAGTGTGTGATTAATATTACTATGATGAAAGATCTGCCATTGAGGCAGCAAGATGACAATAAAAAATATTTCCCTAAACAAAGATTTTTAAAAGTCTATATATCCAAACATTTTTTAAACCACTATTAAAAAAAGTTGCATTATTTTAGTTCAAACCCCTCAAATTTTCAATGTTGATTCATAATTAATATTGCTTCTTCTTAACAAGGTAAGAATTTTATAGTTTAATTTTAATAGTCTAGTCTTTGATGAAACAAATTATCTTATCTTATACTCTAAAACAAGCTCCGTTTGTCCGGGCAAACTTTTTTTTCGCTCCCAGGATTTTTGATTTTTTTATTGAATATGGGGGTTTTGGCCTTCAGAAATCGATTGGAACTGGTCCCATGTCTGGGAAAAATCCGGTTTTCGTTCTAGAGCCCTTCAAAGTTCCCATGTTATCCTTATGGAGATTTTTAACTTGAACAAAAATCAGCTGATAACTGTAGATAAAACCAATGTGTTATTTCTTTAAAGGAAAATTATGCCAAAGTGCAGCACAATTCGGCCTGGTGAGTGAGTGAAGCGAACGAGCTCGTCTTAAAAATTAAGAGGGCGAGTGAGCGGAGCGAACGAGCTTTACGTGAGAACGAAAGAAATAATTTCACCGAGCTTAAGCTCGGTCCCCCTGGTACTATACTCTAAAACAAGCTCCGTTTGTCCGGGCAAAGTTTTTTTTTGCTCCAAGGATTTTTGATTTTTTGATTGAATATGGGGGTTTTGGCCACCAGAAATCAATTGGAGCTGGTCCCATAGCTGGGGAAAATCCGGTTTTCGCTCTAGAACCCTTCAAAGATCCCATGTTATCCTTATGGAGATTTTTAAATTGAACAAAAATCAGCTGATACCTGTAGATAAAATAAACCAATGTGTTACATCTTTAACCTGTAGTTTAGGAAAATCATACAAATGTGCAGCAAACTTTCCGCCTGGCGAGTGAGCGGAGCGAGCGAGCTTTGTGAGAGAAACGAAAGTAATAATTTTACCGAGCTTAAGCTCGGTCCCCCTGGTACTTATACTCTAAAACAAGCTCCATTTGTACAAGCAAACTTTTTTTTCGCTCCAAGGGTTTTTTATTTTTGGTTGATTATGGGAGTTTTGTCCACCAGGAATCGATTGGCATTCCTCCCATAGCTGGGAAAAATCCAGTTTTCGCGCTAGAGCCCTTAAAAGTTCCCATGTTTTCCTTATGGAGATTTTTAAATTGAACAAAAATCAGCTGATAACTGTAGATAACACCAATGTGTTATATATTTAAAGGTAAATTATACCAAAGTGCAGCACCCTTTGGCCTGGCGAGTGAGCGAAGCGAATGAGCTTGTCCCAAAAATTAAGAGGGCGAGTGAGCGGAGCGGGCAAGTTTATATGACCTTTATAATCAAATACAACATTTACAAAACCATAATTTAATTCTGTAGTGGCACACACATAGGAAAAGTAGCAAAATCAGTGTTTATTTTTCTTTTATTACGTCGTAATACGTGTTAGTTTTACATACAAGTTAGACACTTCGTAACTTTTTTCCTCTATTCCGGTCTCTTGTCACTTGTTGACTCTCTGTTCGGTTCCGGTTGTTCCGGGAACTCGGCTTTGGACCTTCTTTCGACGCGCAATCCAAACCCAAAGAAAAAAGCAAAGTGCAATATATGACGAAGACAGTTATGTTTTTCCAAATTAAGTAGACCTCAATCCTCTACTTAAAGTAGACGTTAGAAAAACTATAGTAGGCCTACATTAGGCCTAGTAATTTTCTTAAATTTATAAATGTTAACATTTTAAGCCTAGTACTTAAGGATTCATTATATTTTATGTAGCCTAGCAAAATAGCCTACTGTTCTTTAACTGAAACATAAAAAAATATATATATATATATAATTTATTTATATAAATAATTATAAAAAATATATACGGTTGGCATAATGATTGATCCAAACCTTACCCAGGACAAAATAGGCTATTGCATAAAACATAATCTAATCAGTATTGATAAAAATGCACCAATTTGAGTATGGTTTTCCAGGGTAGGATTCCGGACCCTCTCCCTTGTTCCAATGGGGGTACTCCATACACCATCCCCCCTTCCACAGACCCCCAGTGTGCCTTAGCTCCAGTACCGTACTCTTTATTTCAGAAACTAAGCCGTAGTTAGCAACAATGGTATTTTTAAATTTAGGCATTCTATATAATTAGTAATGCTAATTT
Organism: Neoaliturus tenellus; assembly: GCA_030545055.2. NCBI lineage: Eukaryota > Metazoa > Arthropoda > Insecta > Hemiptera > Cicadellidae > Neoaliturus > Neoaliturus tenellus. The sequence goes on from JAQYXR010000237.1 coordinate 32,789, forward strand.
TAAAAAGTTAGTGTTCTAATGCTATATGTCTGTGTAGGCTAGTCAATGCTTAGTTATCGCATTATAATTACAAGTTCATGATATACTGGTGAACAATTTAACTGAGCCACCATTGGCATATATATTAAACTATGAGATTTAGAGAAAACTTTTAGTGGGGAACACCACTTATTTTTTGAGGCAATAAAAAATATTAATTCCATTTTCTTCTAAATGGCCGCCATTTCCAATATGGCGGCCATCTTAAAATTTTCTTATGGAACACCCTACATTTCATGGTGTTTTTTAAATGTCAATATAATTGTAAGACATTTTTATTCTTTGACATTTTTCTCTAAACCTAACGGTTAAGGAGCTACAGGTAATTAAATTTCATTTTTAGTTCCATAAGAATAAAACAGGAAAAACTTTATCTGCCCATATCTCCAAAACCATTCAGTAAAATAAAAAATACTCAAGAATAAAAATGTCTTAAAATTATGTTTCAAGAACACTTCATTCATAAAAATGATCATTTACGCATAAATTAAGTTATTTCTAATATGGCGGTCAAAAAATAAAATTTTATAGGCCTACAATTGATGTTATTATAAAAAAATGACATTAGAACATCAGTTTAAGAAATTTTTATTCTTGAGTATTTCTTATTTTACTGAATGGTCTCGGAGATATGAGCAGATGAAGTTTGACCCATGTTATTCTTATATGGGACTAAAATGAGCTTTAATGGCCTGCTGCTCCGTATCCATTAGATTTAGAGAAACATGTTAAAGAATAAAAAAGTCTTAAAATTACATGAAAATTTCAAAAACATCATCAAATGTAGAGTGTTCCATAAGAAATTTTAAATTTGGCTGCCATATTGGAAAATGGCGGCCATTTACAAGACAATGGATTTCATATTTTTAATTGCCTTTGTTCCCCACTTAAAGGTTTTTCTAAACCTCATGGTTTAGGATAATACAATTGTGGCACAGTTGTTCACCCTGTACCGGTATATATTTCCATGGCCTATAAAATACATTGCTATGTATATATTACTAGGGCATTTAAAATACATAATTTATATACTTACAGTATATTTCAAATTTATTAATTATTACATTTCAAGTGTATTTTAAATACATTATGAATGTAATTAGTTTATATTTCATGTATATAGGCCTATTTCAAGTCTATTTTAAATGTATCGTGAATATATTTAAATTATATTAACAATATATCTCCATTTAATTTTAAATGCATTTAAAATATATATTCAATCTATTTGAAATATAGTTTTACTGTTTATCCAATATATAACAAATATATAATTTTAAGTATGTTGAAGTATGTTTAAGTATGTTTACCACATTTTAAATATATTTTAAATATATTAAAACCACTGTGCTATATATATATATATATATATCATTTATGAGTACATGCCTCCAATGCTATATTCCTGAATTTTTGCCTCCAACTTTAGCACATATTTTCAGGTAGTAAACTCAACTTTAAGAGTATGGTTACATTTGAATATATAATTCTAATTACATAAATAACCTTTATATTCCATAAAATTTTGATATATTCCTCATTTTATTACTATGAAATTCATTAAAAAATGCCTCCGGAGGCAAAAATTAACAATTGATATATGTCTATCTTGATTTTTGGCCTCCGGAGGCAGTTGGTTACAATTGACCAGTTGTTTGAAGAAGCCAATTGTCAGCTGTTACCTCCGCCCATACAGCCGCAGAAAAAAAATGAAGCGGTCCGTCGTCTGAAGCTAGCTCTAATCAACATAACCTCACTTATTTTATACATCTAAGAGAAAAGGATAAAGAACATAATCAGAAAATTCCGATTATTTTTACCTGAGAGTATTTTAAGTTCGACTGGTGGAAGAAAATCACATCAATTTTGTAATCAAGGTAAGTGGAGCTGTTATCACTTTCTATTATACTAAACCTGCAATTATTTTGAGCTGAAAAACACCTCAAGTCTTTTGTTAAAATTTTCATTTTATTTGGAAAATTAATTGTTTTTTTACTCTGATAAGGTTAGCTAAAAATAGAGTTGAGTTACATATTTAGGCCTACATCAATCTCATATTTTGTTCCTCTACCTAATATCAGACCATAAAAGACCATGAGACCATAATAAGTTCAAATCAACCTTGAAAGCTTTATTGTTCAATTTAAGTGTTTATGACATAGATGAATTTATAAACAAACTGAAATCTATTAACTAGTTTTGTATAGAACTTTATTGTTTTAAGTCATGTTTATAAATTGTGACAATGCCATACATGTAACAATGTGAAAACGGCAATAAAGATTGTCATTGTCTAACTTAGTGGATTAAAACTGGTAAAATGCCTTCAGATCCATATGTCATATTATTGAAAGAATATTATAAAATAGGCTCTAGTTCTTTTTTATATCTTGGGAGCTAATGTTATATGTAGAGTATTATTTAGTCTCAAAATAGTGATTAGTGAAGTCTTGCTATTTGATTTTTGGTTAAGTTACCTTTAAACAAGTGACCTTAGGTTATCCTTTTTTATTGGGTTACCTTGCTAGCCTGGCATTGACTAAAAATATCAAGCGAAACTTTGTTATCCTACTCCACCGTTATATCAATGTTAAAATGCTAAATAATTTCTTTGAAAGTAAATTTTCTTCTAATATGTCATCTTGAATGCTGAAATGTATTAATGTATTGTTCAAATGTGTTATTGATTAATTGTATTGATCACTTCACTGTAATTTTTTTGTATACTGGCGTATGCCATTCATTGCCAATGAATAAATATTCAATGGCAAAAAAAAAGTTTGATTTTTTGATAGCCTAATATTGCTACACTATGGATGATACAATTCCACGATACTATTACAATTTTATCCCCGAATTTAGTTTTGTTCTAAGATATTAAACATAGGCCTAACCTTTTGACAATAAAAAAATTACTTTGCAAACAAGTAACTGAAAATACAGTAACAAAAACAAGTAGGGTCTACAAATTTTTGCGAAACTTCGTCATCCTACTCCACCGTTATTATCAAAGTTGCAATTTGGATATTTCGATTATTCGATAGTTGTAATCGTTTGAGTTAAGATGTGCGTAATACAATCATTAACAAAAATGTATCATAATGTAACCTAACAATCTAACCGTAAACCGTCACTTTTATTGACAGTGATGTTTGTAACAACAAAATTAATGGTGTTTGGAAACATTTAAAACTCATATTCCCTCAATACAAAAGCAAAAAATACCTTTCTGATTCATATTTGACAGCATCAACTAGCTGTCTAATTTCTAACAAACTAAGTTTTATATGTTTGGCTATCTTTCAGATATTTTATTTGATAGTTTAAGTTTATAACTTAGGAATGGTACAGTAGCCTATGTTTATAGAAGCAAAAAACCACAAAATTAGTGTTAGGCCTAAACTTACTTAGTTATCTGTCTGTTTCTGTTCATTAATTTTCTAGCCTAGAAGCATTTTCAGTGTTCAATAAGTTAGCCTAATGAATGATGAGAACTCTTAAAAAAAAATTGATTACTTGTTGGGCCCTAAGTTTAATGGTAAGATTGCAATGTTGCTTTCACCTACATACCATAGGCCTACCTAGATATCTACACATAAAAATGGATCAATATTTCTTTGGTAATGGCATCACACATGAACGGCTGGATTGATATAATTATTTTTTTTTTTTGTTGTGTTTGTTATTGACAGGAAAAGGTAAGAAAGAAAAAGTTAAGAAAATTCCACAGGGCTCCGTTCCTCACATTTTCAAAGTTACCATGTTATTCTTATGGAAGCAACATTTTTGTATTGGAACATATTTTTACATTTAGAAATATTAGTTATTTAAACAGCTGTTTTCACTTAAAGTATTGAACGGATTTCGGTAATAATAAAACCAAGAGGAAAATTATAGACTTTCAGCGAGTCGCGAGACAGCAAGTGAGCGTAGCAAACGAGCTCATCTGAAGGGGCAAAACCAGAGGAAGTTTTAACTTCCTCTGGTTAGCTTTGCAAAGATGCCGGGTATGGTAGTTAATAATATAAATGGAGTCATACAAGTATAACAAAGCACTTGTATCGCCAATGTCAATCATAAAACTCGTTGTAACAGATCCGCTTTCTCACCGGATTTCCAATGGTTAATTTTATTTAAGTTATTTTGTATTTTTGTATTTTGTGTCTATCTACGCCAGAGGCATTTTTTAACGTTTTTACGGGGCACGGTCCAAACCCCAATCTTATTACTATCTAACATCGACCAGTTGTTAGAAAGCATCATTAATTAATTAGCCCAATGACAAATGGCAACTGGGTCCGGAATCGATCCTTTAAAAAGCTACTAACTTTCCTTAGGATCAAACCAGCAACCTTTGGATTCAAAGACGAGCACTATAACCACTCAGCTACCCAGCCAGTTACAGTTAGACCCCAAGACAAAAAAAAATTCTTAATAATCTAATAAATAATCCTCACAATAAAATAAAGCATATATTTCCACTCTCATTTTAAGTAGGCCTAAACCTAAGGTTCATTATTTTACTATTGGTATAATGGTGTTTCTGTATGTTATGATGAATTAACTTATTTTGTTAACACATTTGCTGCAGGGCATTCACCAGTGAGTGGTCTTGTTATTTTCTGCGTGCTGCGCACTCACCGGTGAGCGTTCCTGTATCGTCTACTTCATTCAGTTGCTGTGCGGCAGTTCACTGGTGAGGTAAGGGCCGCTTTTGCCCACGTTTTATGGACGACTCAGGCTGTCTAATTAATTGTGCAATCCGTTTCCGAACATCTCTAAGCGTATTGCTAGCTATTATATTTTACAAAATTTTGCATTCATTTTACATGTGTTTAGGGCTACATTATAATAATAGTTTTATCTTAAGTAAAACTATGGCTTTATCCCATAAAAGAACAATGGGTCCAGAGATGACATAGACAATGATCAAACATTTCTAAATTGCAGTCGACAAAATTAATGACAACGCTAGAGGTGCTAATCGTTCACCAGTGAGTGCCATGACAGAGCTCTTTTAAAATAATCGTATATACATTTTTAAAACTTTTAGTGCTTTTTTCTGATTAGTGAAAAATTTAGTTACATTTTATTAAAATAACGTTATCTTTGATATGGCTGGAAAATGTGGGAGAGGGCGCCAGGTGCTGAGCACTCACCAGTGAGTACTATTTTAAAAATGGTGGCTGGCAAAGAAAATTAATCGGGAAGCGCTTTTCATGCAAACAGATGGTATTCAGCAACCACAAGGCATGTTTTTATGCAAAATTTTTCAGCATTGGGGGAAGGTCAATCATTTCACATGCTGCAGTGAATGTGTTAACCTGTACTATTTGAAGTGCACAACCAAAGCTGCCATTACAAATAAATGATCTGTTTATGTTTACAAATCCCAAAACATAAATTTTTTAATCTTAGGAATGAGGAAGACAGTTGAGCAGATAATTAAGAACAAACACCATATATCTATTTGCTCTCTTAAACAATAAACCAATTTTGCATTAGATAGCTTGGGATTTAGTTTGTAGTATTGTTTCCACGGAGTTTTTAAGTAAAAATAAGGGTTACCAACAACCTAGTGAAGGAAGGCGCATGCAATAATGTTAATTCTTAATGCATAAAGCTAAGTTACTTACTAATCAAATAAACTTATCAAAAGTATGTTGATGAATAAGCAATATAAGGCAAGGTTTCTTTATATTTCCCTTAATAATTATATAGGTACAGCAGAAAACTTGATTTTATTTTCTTTGTACTGGTAACTAATTTCAGTTAATTTATTCAAAATATAGGCTATTAAATTGTTAAGTTATTAAAATAGCTTAGATTGTCAAATTTAAAAAATGAGAATAAAAATCCCTAAAACACACCTTTCACCTTTTGAAACCCTAAAATTCACGTTCCCATGATACAATTATTGGTTTGCGAACTGATTTTTAAAATAGATGATGCCTTTTCTACCAAACTTTATCTACATCGGAGGCTTCTTTAAAAAGTTATCATGTTAACAGACGCATGGTAAATATTAGCGGACACATCTTTTGCTTTATTTATTGATGGCAAAACAAAAAAGTAACACCATCCCGGGCTTAATTCTTTATGTGACTAAGTTATTGCCACATTCCTTTAATGAAAATAAAAAAAATGATATTTATTACCTGCTATTATTACTACTAACAACTAAATCTAGACTTAGTGCTGTCAAGAAGAAAACAGCCGAATAACCTACTTCAACTACTGGCTTTCCATTACAAATTTTTTTTATAAAAGGCTAGCCTACATTTTTGCTAATGATATGGTATAGTATTCTATTGTTTTTGTATGATATGGTAACCTCTATTGTAAACACACCTTTACATATTAAGGTGTGTTTACAATAGAGGTTGACAGCCAAAAGTTATCAACTTTTACTGTTATATTCTTGTGGCTAAAGTCAATAACTTTTGGTTGTCAACCTCTGGCTTAGACACACTTTTAGGCTCAATAGATTACTTAGGCTATTGCAAAATAAGTTATATTTGTAAAAAGAACAGGTAATGATTCTTAAAGTAAATGTGATGTCAAAGTATGCTTTGTTTTGGCAAGTGCAGCCTTAAAATAATTAATGTGGTCCTATAACAAATTCAGTAATAATACTACAGTAGGTACTAACCTTATTCCCTTTTCATATAGGACAGTTTTTAATTCTACCAACATATAAGTTTCTTCCAATTTTATTTAAGAAACTTTGCTCAATCTGGCTGGCCTATTTCAGACATTCTTTATATCTTTTCATCATACCATTGCTATAAACGTTGTTTTTGGAACGGTCAGCTGTGATCGAAACTAGTTGATTCCCGGTGGGTGGTTGGATAAACGTGTTGGTAAACAAAGTTTTCGGGGCTAGACCGCGAAACAGTGGTTTTCAGGACACTAAACAAGTTTAATTTATTTTTAATAACAGCTGTAAATAGTTCAAATACAAGATAAACAAATAACAACGTAAGATGGTTAAAATTTAAGAATTTTATTTTTGTTCACATTTAGGTTAAAATTTATTAATTTTTTATCCAAACTGTAAATTTATTAAAGGTGGTATGAGGAAAAGTACTGTTCGTAACTTGTCCGAAAGTGGTATATCGGTGCTCAATCGAATTCAAGTACTCGGCTTCGCCTAGTACTTGAAACTTGATCTTGCACCGATAACAACCACTTTCCGGACTAGTGACGAAATATACTATTGTGGGCTGAGCCAACAAAAAAGTACTGTAAAAATAAGACATCACAAATAAGAGGCTGAATACTACATAACAGTTAAGTAATACCTTATCCATTAAATGACTAAACACATTGTTTATCTAAATTTAGTACAGCGCTGATGAGGGATATAGATTTAGACCTACATTTCATCTTTTGAAATACGAATCTTGTAACTTTTATTCTTGTCCTAAATTGGATATTACATGTCTACTGAGTTTTATGTTTGTATTCCAGACGCATGCTTGAGAACACTTTGGATCCACTACAAAGGATAAGTTATCATTCTTATTCCTGCAAGTGTTAGCGACTGATACAAGCCAAAATCAGTGAAGGGATGAAACGGTATGTTTTACTTAATGTATTTTAGGTTATTTGTTACCAAAATAACTACTTATTTAAATTTGTATTTCCAAATATGATATTCTACCTATGCTTTAAAGTGCCTTTCATTAAGCATATAAATCTATATGTACATCTAGAACGCTCACACCGTTATCAGACCCCGCCACCTTATGAAAGAAGACAGGCAAGAATGACCAAATTACTGATACTGGCAGTGCGAACACTGTCATTTACATGCTGGTTTCTCGCACACACAATACATAAATTGAACCGTATATTTATTCTTAATTTGCATAAATTGCTGATTCTGACGGTATAAAAATATTTGTTAGTCCTAAGTTATATTAAATATTATAAAATTACAAAAATAAGAAAACAAATACTTTTGAAAACGTTACATGAAAAAGTTTATAAACAAGAAAGTTTTTTTTTTCATTTTTGGGCTAAGAACGAATTTCCAGCGGCAAAGTTTCAGATTATAAGTTGATCTAAAAAGTTTACATTTAACATTTTTTTCGTAATAATTTTTAGTTTGTCTAATAATTGAGCACAAAGCAGTAGTCAATTATTGTTTTCCTCTTGCTGCTGCATTAAAGGCTATGCAACACCGTGTTATGCCACTGCATTGCTAAATAACTGTTTAGGCGGGTGCGTTAATCTTTGTCTAACATGTTTATTTAACATAAATAGCTTAATTAAATAATTTGTTCTGAGAATAAGTAAAAACACTCCACATTGCATGAACGGGTTTCTAAATAGGCTTATATATCATTCCGGACATTGAAAATGAAGACGCAATTCTCTGAAATCCTCAGCGACCCGCCACGCACAAGTTTACACATTTTCTTCATTTTACTGTTCACTTTGTCAAGAAATGTTGAATTTAAAGATTAAAGTCCATTTCATTATCTACAATTTTGTAGCTTGCAAGTTTTTTCCTAACCAACAAATAAAAAAAGTTTACGCTTAATAACTTTTTCCTGTCTTAGTTGTGTATTGACGTATGTTTTTTGGTCATGGGGTTTTCTAATTAAATGTAATGGCTAAGATATTTACGCTCTTATAATCAGCCAGCATTTGGCTTTAAAACTATTTTATAAGTTTTAATAAATTTATAAATTTAGCATCCGTAGAGGAGCGTGTAGGTAAGTAGCCTAAGCGCGCACACAAAAGCTTTAGATGCTCATTTTGCGTTTTTGTCTGCCCTTTAGAACACAGGTAGCAGTTTTTGGTTCGAGTTTTGTCTTGTATGAGCGTTCCTGGTGTATACAATATAGCGTCGCTTTCCAGGCATATGGTCGTATCTCATTTTCAATGATTTTTCAGGAGAGCAGAAAAACAAAAACCACACCTACATTTTGCTTCAGAGATTCTAAACGAATGAACTTAGAAACTTTATTTTTAGGCTCGTAATGCATGACACCCTAAACTTTAAAGTACACACTAAGAGATTTGGAAATATATATATATATATACTTTGAAAATTAAATATATAAACAAGATACGACAGTTTGCCTGAATACATTATGCAAGGTTATACTAGGCAAGGTCAACATTATAGTTCAGACGAAAAGTCGTATCTTGAGATACAACGCCTTTTTTGACTGGGTTGTATCAGGCAAACAGTTGGTATCATTAATTGATACGACCTTTCGTCTGATTTAAATTTACAATTTTTTGAGATACGACTCATAAACCATAGCCTGTATCTTCTAAACTAGGAGGGATAGACATACGACGATTCGTGTGATGTGTAGAGGCTGTCTGGGAGATTCAAAAACTGTCGTAACCTAAAAATCCATTTTTTTTTTAGATACGACCTTATACCGAGTAATACCGGTAATATTTATTAATAGTAGTTTATGCAGCGATTCTTTTATGAGGGCCTTTTAGCCACGAGTGTTTTAAATATCTCATGAGTGGCTTAAAGGCAAAATACAATTGTTGCCTACTTTATCTGCGACAAAATTACTGTAGTAAACATATTAAAAATTTAGAGGTTATGGACGGTCTTCCATCCAAAATAAAACGTAGCCACATGGATGTGGCTCGACCAAATCATCGTTCTCACTCACATATGATCACACTATTTCGAGATTAGATGCTTAAAGCAACCACAATTTAATCGTAATAAAACAATTAGCTTATATGCGAATTTTGTAATTTTTTATTAAAACACTAGCCTACTAATTTTGTTAAATGCTGAGCTTATATTAATCTAGAACGTGTATTTTAATTTGAAACCTGTACCTTGAAGACCCCATTAAGCAACGTGTCTAATTTAGTAAGGTAATTCTTTATGATTTTACTTGTAATATCATTATTGGTTATTTGTTGGAAATATAGGCTACTTGCTCTATGTTTGTCTTTTCAAAATTTTTATTTTGAAGTACTGACCAGTGAATAGTACATGTCATTCTGGGGTTACCGTAACTGACAGTCGGAAAATTGACTCTTTACTGTATTTTTAGCTTTTCAGATGCCAGGGCAATATTGGAAACCAATTAAGCCTGCCAAAGTAGTATTAGGCCCTATTACAATGCATAATACATATATCTTTATTGAATGTCATTGACATCACATTTAATCACATTGGCGCATTTTGTGACATAGAGTCAATTATGACATACTAAATGTATGCTGGCAAAATACCAGGTGTGCGTACCAAGTACAGTAGACTCCCTCTTAACCGGCCAACTCGGGACCAGGCCTCGAGCAAATAATGATTTCGCGGGTTAAACCGATGTACATTTAAAAATGCCAACCTACAATTTCATATGGCTTAAATACAATTATGCCATTACAATTAAATACACTTCCTTCCAGAACAGTACATTTTAGGTGGCTTGAAAATATCATGATATTATGTTGAATTGAATGATACAGTAGCTAAAAAACAAAGTTTCTTGCGAAACATGGCCGGTTAAAGCAATGTTGAGGTAAAAATGGCTAGTTAAAAAGATGTTGTTTTTTGAGCCCGGGAAGGCCAGTTAAAGCGGACCCTGGTTAAAAGGTGGCTGGTTGAGAGTGAGACTACTGTAGGCCTTTAGGCCATGAAAACAAACAATGGTAGGCTAGGGTAAAGTTTTATTTTGCGTTTTAACAAGTGACTTAAGTTTTTTACAACTATGTACATCTCTATATGGTTGCTTCAATTTACTCTTAAATCTTTTTGGTAAGTTTTAGTTTGTTCCAGGTTTAGTTAACATTTTCTAAGTGGCGCACACTGCCTATTTCACAAAAATGTGACCTCTTGATACATTTTACATTAAGTGCACATCTTAAAAATGTTCACATGAAAAGTCTATCTTTGGGCAAGTGCGTTTCGTAGATCCATAGGACATAGTCATTTGTCTTGCCATACCTAATTTGGTTTTTGCACTTGTTTTTATAAATAAACTGCATTGTTGTGAATCAGCAGAGTTTAAGTGTTAAGAATGGAAAAAACCTAGATTTGCTAGATTTGTTTAAAATCCTAATGTTGGACTTGCCGTGTTCCCCATTTTTTTACGAAAGGAAAAGGAAATTAGGTCAAAGCTGCAGAAGGACGAAGAATTGGTAAGTTGTTGATAGGGTTAAGAGAGTAGTGGCCGAAAGGAGGAGTGTTGATTTTGTCATCCACAATGTGTCTTTTGAAAAGAGTTTTATAATGTCTAAAGATTGATGAATATTCATTTTTAGGGAGAACGAGGCGACCCAGAGAACAAACCACATGAATAAAAACACCAATGAAGAAAGAAAAGAATTAAACTGTTGTTGCATATTGTGTAGATGAGACTTAAATTAATTGTAAATAATACATGTTGATGTCTAATGTTATAGGTCTTTCTCTTTTAAAACTTCCTAATCCCATTATTTTATTTTATTTTATTTTATTTTATAATTATTGTTACTTTCCATATAAAAAAGTTATGGTCTGGTACCAAGGGGTCTACTATAAATCAAGTTTTTATATAGGATAGTTTGGGTGTTTAAGGTTTCATTAATACTGGTGGTAGGCATAATTCATTTAACGCCTTGTACAACAAATTTGTTGGGGCCAAGCATGAGTTTCAAAGTACAAGTATGCAACTCCTAAGAATAACTTTGACCGATCTGTTATAAATAGGCTGTCTTGGTGTGTAATTCTGTATATGTTAATTGTAATAAGATTAGTCCTTATCAAGTATGATACTACTAATCTACCAATAAATTATGCATTGACGCCCAGAAAAACAAATATAGGTACCTAAAAGGCAATCCACTGTAAAACATTTCACAAAAGCATTTTTTAAAAGCAGTAGGCCTATTGTTATTTCTGTCCTGTATTGTTAATAAGTTAAAGCACAAAAGTTATTATTACTGCTTATTAATCTTTATATAAGGAAATAAATTCTCTTATTTGAATAATTTTGCTAATGATTCATATAGAAATAATCTTTTGAGGTTTTCTATTTCCAAGCTTAAGCAATGGGTCAAAATTTCCATTGAACTCCACACGTAAGTAGCCAAGAGAAAATTAATAGAAAAACAGTTCACTTACAGTACAAAGGGGTGTCATATTTATTGGTATTTTTATTTATTATTAATACTTTATTCAATGCTATTACTGTTGTGAATGAACATAATATTTATCTGAACGTATTCCTTTCGTTATCCTTTAAGTGCTGAAAAATATTACTTAACTTTTGAGAAGTGCTGGGGAATAATTCATATAACTTCAGAAAATGATATAAAAATTCGATTAAAAAAATTTGTTATCCTAAAGTGCTATACAACGATATTTTGTATCTTGATCGCAAGGAGAATCTTATGAAATCATCGGTGTTTCAAAATAACAATTGAGTCAACCGATATTCCCGCTCACCATATTGATATCGACGGCATGACAATATATTGTTGCTTCGAATTTTTGGATGAAAGGAGAGGCTTGATTTATCGTTCGTTGCTTAGCATTTCCGCTTAAAAAGACGATCAACGATATATTGTTCTATAGCACTCAAAACGGTTAAGAGATTTTTTTACTTGTGATAAGGGAAAATATTCCCTTAAGAGAGTCTGATACCTGTGAAGTGAGGTTTATTCCACAAAATATTTATTTAGGCATAATTACAGGATGGTTTTGGTAAGTTTTACTTGGAGACCAATTTAGGCACGCTATTATGGCGCTATCCTAAGGTCTTTCATCTATATACTCGGGACCACATCGGTTTGTTGATTTTGGAATGTCAAAACACTTCACAAATCGCTTTAATAATAATACACCTTGATCATTTTTTTATGTTAACTTCATTAAATGGAAAGTAAAGAAGCAAAAATTTTGAAATAAATTAACTAAAACACACCTATGACAAAATCTAAGATAGAACGTAAAAAAACTTCCAGCTTAATGGTCCAAATAAAAAAACTGAGAAATACCGATAAAAATTGACTAGGCCTATATGCCAGTAAATTAAAAAAAATTGACTTCTCACATCATATGCATGTTTGAAATCAATTTTCAGTGGAACGATCTTCCGCAGAAAACAAGAAGTACAAGTGGCATATGATAGGTAAATCGGTAAGTTACTAACATTATTTTAAACCACGGATGACACATTTTAAAATTTTGGTTTATGTTTACGATGCATAGCTTTGAATCCAACTGAATAGCTACAGCATTGATAGGTTGCACCTCCTCTGTCACAGCATACCTTCAAAATTTTGGTATCAAACAAAATACATTGAATGAAAAGTCTGTTAGAATGCTGTATAGTCAATAGTATAAAACATAATAACTTACAAAAACAAAAATAGCCCCTATCATAATTTTGCTATCTCATTATTTTACATAAAAACCTCAACATTAAAATCTTATATTAGGGTTAGAGGTTTATTTTGCTCTGATTTTAGCAATTTTTCCAATGTATTAATGGGTAAAAATATTTGGTGTTACATAAAAGTTAATGTAAACTTCCTTAAATTGTATGCCTTTATAGTTTTTAATAAATTAAATCTACCTATCTAAAAGTGTAATAACTGTGGGCATAGTCATTTTATTTAAGTTAATAATCCAGTAAAATTTACACTTGACACAATAAAAATTGGACTATTACCATGATACATCACTACACAGGACTTCCTGACACTAATACTAAACAATATTTCTCAATTCAGCCATAAAACGCATTCATCTTCAGAGTTTCAGTGTGATGGAATTTGTTGACAGAATTTTTAAGTGCATTAACCTAGGTAAATTACAGGCCTTGTGTTCAACTGTCTGGCCTATACCTAAATTAATAATATAACCACTGCTGATTTTTAATTTGATTCTGTTATTTATCAAACAGGTTAAAAGGTTTAAATTAAAAAACAAACATGATAATGTAGCGATAAATATTTATTGAACATACCGTACTTAATAACATGTTAGATATAAGTTATTATGTACATGAATATTTTAAGCAGGTTATTATTTAAATTAATTTTAAAAGTTTTATACTTATATATAGAAAATTTATAATTATATGTATTTTAAAATCAAAGTATAAAACAACGCAGATAATTAAAATAACGTAGAAATAAAAGTAGGCCTAAGATGTCTGCAGGTCATGTGTCACCCCTTTTCCAAATCCTGAAAAAAACAACACCAATATAAGTTAACCATCATTATGATGAGAATTAATACAACCAGGAGAAATGATAACTTGCAACAATTCATTACCTCTAAGAAAATGCGGGCACATAAAAATGCTATAGTGACACATTATGCCCATCACCGTATTCACCTTAGCAATCTTTAGGAACACTAGAGGCCGGCCACAGGAAAAAAGGGATGCAAGATCATGATGCGGTGTACCTTTGTTACAGACAAATAGCAGCAGATTCAGCCCAGTTACCAAAGTCGGCTGGGTCCAGTTTTAAACATTATAAGCCTTGTAACTTCACTCAGGATCAAACCAACAACCTCCAGATTGAACGTTGGGCTCGATAACCACTCAGCTACCAAGTCAGTTAGTAAACAGTGTAGTAAAAATTTTAATTTTTATGGAGTCTGACAAAAACTACAAAACTGTTATAAATTGTAAATTTATGAGTTACCTGGGAATAAAAATTATATTGCATTTAACACTGAAGCAAGCATACTCCTTAAAAAAACAAAAAACAAATGAGGAGGAAAATTGAGGTTTACTGTCAGTCAAAATGTCATAGGCCTACCCCTCTTACAACTTAATTTTTTTAACAAATCATTTTATTTGTCAGCTCACGGAGGGGTTTTCTGCAAAAATGGTCATTTTGAGTTATTGCCACCAGCCAGTTGGTATCAACGATCACATAGGAGCAATAGGTGGAGCACGTCATCCACGAGCTGAAGCATGAATATTTCACTGGCCTACGATAATATGGGGGCTGCCGTCCGTGACTCACAGTTGTGGCGAGGGATAAAACTATGTTAGATTGTTTATTTTTGCTGTTAATTCAGAACGGACAACATAATATATTACAATCTGTCTCACTTCACTGATTAATTTCATACAAAATTTTAAATAATTCGGATCACATCTTAATTGTTTAATCAAACAAGAATAAGCGATGGCCAAATCATGAAAAAGGCGATTTAATATTGTTGTATGTTTTAAGTAACTTCTAAAAAAATATAGCAAAAGTGTAATAATACTCAAAGTAAATATCTTCCACAAAAAAGGCATCATCTAATAAAAACAATGATTTTTATGGGCAGTAAAACGTCCCAGCTTGTATTAAAAGATTTTCATTATATGTTCATTCAGTAAATTCAATACTAAAACAAGTTTCAAAATAATTCATCGTAATCTTTTATGTTTGTATTAGTATATCTTATACTCATCAGTTATAATCTTACTTTTTAATCAGCTTATACTTAGTGCTTGCAACCGTTAAAAACTTTGCAAAATTGTAATATACTCTAAAGCCGGGTTTACATGCAACGATAAAACGTAACGTTTTGTCTAAACGATAAGACGTTGCATGCAAGACGAAGCGTGTAAACCGCAAGTCGTTACGACTTGTCGGAGTTGGAGCCAGATCGGAAGGTTTGTGCAAATTTGCACTAATCTCTTGAGATCGCAACGACAAATCGTTGCTACGCGGGTTGGCGTCGACAAGACGTAGCGTGTAAACAGATACACCCTGTCTCGACCAACCGCAGTTTTGTCGCCGTCTCATATCTCGTCTCGTATTTTTGAGTGATCACTGAATACGTTCCATTTGTTATTTAAGAATTGAAGTTTTGTTGCTTACCAGTGTTTTAAAGTTTATTTTAGTGAAGGAACAGAAATGTCAGACCTGCTTCAAGCCTCTCGGGAGTTCCTGATAGAGTTTAATTCGGAATTTAATTGGAAAGATCATGTTTATAAAATTCTAACTAAAGTCTCTAAAGGAATCTATGTCATAAGAAGGCGAAAAGGAAATGTGACAAAGGAAATAATAATTACGGCTTATTATGGCTACTTTCATTGTCATCTCTTGTACGGAATTTCAGCTTGGGGCAATGCTCCAATAGCCAAAAAAGTTTTTAAAAAACAAAAACAAGTAATCAGAATTATTTGTGGCACAAAAAGAAAAGCAGACTGTAAACCATTTTTTGACAGTTGAATATCCTGACATTGCCAGCCATGTACATTTTACAAATTATTTTAAACGTTCGAGAAAAAATTAACAATCAACCTCAAAATTCTTTTAACCATTCATATGAAACAAGAAACAGAAATAAATTAAAAATATCTTTATGCAAGTACACAAAATCTCAAAAAAATCTTCAATTTATGGAACAAAAATTATTTAATACGATACCCTTGAATTGGTTGGAACTGCCAGTAAAAGAATTTAAAAGAAGTATAATGGAAAAACTATTAACAAAAACACCAAACAATGTTGAAGACTGCCTATCTAAAGATTTTTGGACATCATAGTAAAATTGAAAATTATATTTAAGTTTAATTAATTATTATTGCTATGTATCTGTTATGATACCTGCTAATAAAGCATTATTATTATTATTATTTATAGAACTGTACAAAAGCTTATGGTAAGTAAGGAAAAGTAAAGATTATTCTAACAGAAATAAAAATGACAAATGAGGGGAAAACACCGACTGACTTGTACGGGAAGACGAAACGTGTGAATGCACCATCATATCGTTCAGACAAATCGTTACGTGTAAACGATCGTCCGATATCTGACAAAACGTAACGACTTGTCGACAACATTTTGTCGTTCAATTTATCGTTGCGGGTAAACCCGGCTTAAAACTATTTTGACCTAAAAGATCCAACTAGGCATTTGAATATTCTTTATAATGGAAGTAATTACTTCAGTGAAATTGCTTTATTATATGAATTTAAACATAATATAGCAAAAATGCAAATCCAAGTAGGCCTATTTTTTACATTTTTTGTATACGGTATTTTAAGTTTCCTTCATTATAAAAGTTATTTATACTCGTGCTGAGTGCAATCAGTTAACTTATGATACTATAACACAACCAGTAACATCTAACAATATTTTATAATTATGCATAAAACTGTCAAATGATAGCCTTGAATGATTATATTATTTAGAAACCTTATTTAGGTATGGTATTTAGTTTCCAAA
This sequence comes from Neoaliturus tenellus, assembly GCA_030545055.2. Taxonomy (NCBI): domain Eukaryota; kingdom Metazoa; phylum Arthropoda; class Insecta; order Hemiptera; family Cicadellidae; genus Neoaliturus; species Neoaliturus tenellus. The sequence goes on from JAQYXR010000237.1 coordinate 50,000, forward strand.
TTATTCAAATTCTTATTCCCCAATGAAGATCTCTATGTTTCTAGTGGAAACCAATTAGATTGTTAGCTGAAATGACGTCACATTCAACCTCCTAGCACCAGGACCGCCGAGAGAATTTTTTGGCCCAGGACAGGGTTGGTAATTATGCCATTTAGGTGCCACCTCTTAAAAATTTAATTTTTTTGTTCCAAACTGTCAAAAGTTACGCCCTAATTTTAAAAATGATAGTTTTTCCACGGAATAAGTCGGAAAATGCAGGAAAATCTGAAAAACCGGAAAAACATTTTTCAAGTAAAATGGTTTAAGTGGGTATTCAAAATGACGGAGAAACCGAGCTGAACTCAAATGTTCAAGAGTTATTAAAATCCGTTCATAAATAACAAAGTTATCGCCGGAAAAGCGGTGGAAATTTGGAAACTGGATAGTGACCATTTTATTCAAAAATACGTCAAAAGGGTACTCAAAATAACCGGTATGTTAAGCTGATTACAAATATGTGAAACTTATTTCCATCCAATTTGAAATAAACCGGAAATTGCAAGAAAAGTTTTGGAAAAGCCATGAGATGAACTATTTTTATACTATGTCATGGCGGTACTCAAATGACGCGGAATTTCATGTAGAATACGAATATGGCATATTACTTGAATAAGACAATTTAGTAGTAAATAAAGATAAAAAACATTTAGAAATCAAATCAAACCATGCTGAAAGTCATATTCGAAGAACCAACTATGTTAAAAGTGGTTGTTATTGATGTAGCCTACAGTCTTATTTAGTATACAATACTGGTAGGCCTATCTAAAGACTTATATTTACCTAACCTAACCAAGGCCTAACGATCATGTGAGTCATATTGAGCAAAGTTTTATGTAAAGTAAGAATATATACCTAATTATGGAATAAACCATACCAAAAGACATTTTTATTTTATATACTGTATCTCTTGTATCTTTTATACTTGGAACAACAAACAGACATGGCAATATTTTTTAAATTGAGGCCGTGAAGGACCGGTTGCAAAATATTTTGGTTGAGGTGGTATAGCTGCCAAATGGTATAGCACATGTGGCTGCTTGGCGCTGCGGAGTCTGTTCACTGACACAGAGCTTCAAACCTCGGAGACTCATACAGGCTGATCAGTACTCGGGTCATGGGCTATAGGCCTACTTTGTTAGATTTTGATAGGTCTTGAAAAATATATGGTGGTACATAGCCTATGCAGAGGTAAAATTTTACTTCCGTAAGTATGGAGAAAAACCCCCTGAAGATGAGGCCCTTTATCTATTGAGGCCCGGAGCAATCTGCCCAATCTGCCCCCCCCCCCCTCTCGGCGGCTCTACCTAGCACTAACAAATGGCCTTCTTCTCTCTTAAAGAAAAAGAGATTGTAAACTCATCTGACTTTTAAAGTAGCTATTACACACGACAAAGAGATCATAATCAATGATTAAATGTGGCTGTGTTAATACCAGTATTTGGTATACAGTGTCGCTATTTGGGGCATTTACCTTTACAAAATAATAAATACCTTACCAAACAATGAAATATATAAATACCTTCTGAAAAAAGAAACAGCAATGATCCATGAAGACCACAGAAGGTAATCACGAAGATGAAAAGTAGAAGAAAGTACAAAGATGCTGGTATTGACTTCCTCACATGGCTCGGCTGAAGAGGTGGCCAAGATGCTAGCTTGAGCCAAACCCTGAATAAACAAATCAATATAATGTAGACTACTAATTGTTACAACCTATTATAACTACTAACAACCAAATTTACCAGTTAATTCTTCTGCTGGAGAAATGGAGAGAGAATATTAAAACATATTAGGGCCAACAACTTGATAAAACAATTTATCTTTACCTAAGAGATTAAAGTCTGAATGCTGATCTAAAGGTAAAGCTCACCTGTGAAATGTTTTATTCTAAGTTCAAACTCAGAATTAAAGCATCTGAGAAGAAAGTCTGACTTGTTCTACACAAGAAGGCTACAGCTTATGTTGCCACAATAAGGCACAAGTTTCATCGTTGCCGCTGTGCTAACATTTATCTGTTCTAGTCATACTAAGAGATTTGTAGCGTATTATCATTTGAATAGCCTATTATAGAGTTGCACAAGTTTTAATAAATGTCAATTGGAATATAAATTTATATTAGAATATTAATTTTAAACATCCAATATATATTAGTAATACATTTTTACAACAGATAAAAGTTGTATTAGCTGTAGCGAACCAACTTAGTAGCTTGTGGTACATATCCCAGAACTCATACTTTTTCTCAGTGGAAGTTATTCCTGTACTTTGATTTTAATCTTATAATTCTGACTTTTTCTCGCAGGTAAAAGAAAACATCGTTTATCTACATTTGTGTATTCAACTTTATTGTAGTTTTGCCTGCATGAAAAATCATTGTTGACAAAGTCAACCAATAAAAAGCTATGCTGCATTGTTAGCTAAAAATATTCATATTGACATTTGGTAGGCCTGGCTAAAAACAATCAAAAATAAATTTGGTAGGCCTAGTTTTTATTAAATATTTGCCTTTTATTGGATAGTTAACACAACTAGAATAGTTTTGTTGGGCTCTGTGAGGTTAGGTTATCCTATTATTTGATTTTTAACAACATGCAACAAATGCATACTCTCAATGATGATGATAAAATATAAGCTAAAACTAGGCCATTAACCACTGATCGCTAACATATAAAACACATTAATTTTAAGTTAATTAGTGGAATGAATTGAACAAACAAATGTAGGCTTATTTACAGTAATTTATTCATTTTATCGATTGATTCAATTATTTATATTTTGGTTAGGTTTGATATGAATTACCATAAAAAAATCTAATAATTTAATATCAGAAACCATATCTTTAGTTATGACTTCTGAAAATGTAATATTTTAACAACACTACTTACAGTAATCTGTAGGCTTGTAATACGTACCAGACTAATTTAAGATTAATAAATTATATTTAACTCAATTTCAACAATAATCACAGTCAACCTATAATTAATTTATGGTTGTGCTAAAAGTAAGTAATACAACAATATGACATACTAACCTTTATCAAGACATTCAGCTTATTGTTGACAAACGAATCCAATATGGCTGCTCTTCTGATTCAGAGAGAAATTGAGATGAGAACTGGCTGCAGATTTTTCAAGAGTTTTGTGATTAGTATTTGATGCCTCCGCGGAGGCAAAAATTCATTTCGGAGGCAAAAATTCCTTCTGGAGGCATAAAATGATAATTGACCAGTCAAACGGAGGTTTGGCTTAATGAATGACCAATCTATATATATATATATATATATATATATATATATATATTATACATTTCAGATACATTAAAAATATATTAACAGTATAATTAAACCATATTACGAATATATTTACTAGATTTATATTTATAATATATTTTAAGGTATACATTTCGTATATATATAAAATATATAATCAACACAAAATAAATATATAGCAATATATTTCTCCGTCCCATAATTCTACTATATGAAATATAGTAATTATATATAACCGAAAATATATGACTATATATTCCAAATATATTTTTTTTTATACATTTCAAATGTAAAATTTCCATATGGGATGTGCAATGCACAGTAGTTTTAAAACCCAATAAAAAATTGCCTACAAATTATATTTGATCACATATACATCATAAGACTGTTTACAAAATAAAATACAATAGTGAAATATTTAAAAATACGTATGTTTATAAACGAAAGTTATAAGATTTTAATTCAAGGGTACTTTTCAGGGAAGGAAGTTTTCCTGGTAGTTCCTTGGCACAAAAACTAGGAACAATAAGTCATATTGTTGGCAGATACTTAAGTCAGAACCTGCATCCGGGAAGTAAGTATGCCAACCAAAGTAGAATATTTGTTCAAAACAAAAGAAGGAGTTTTATTTAACAACTTTTTAACATTTAATGTATTGCAAAAGAATGTTTTAAAGAAGAGACTTAACTCTTATTTCTAATTTTTCTTTTATTTTGTCCCTTTATTTTAAGTTTAAAATAATTTCTAGAAATCTCGAAAAAATCGTTTTCTTACTCTTTATGGAAACTAGCTGTTTACAACACTAATTTCAAGTGTGAAAAAAAGCTTGTATTTATTAAAATTTCAACTATTTTAGTGGTATTTGTATATCATATTGCACAATACTGTACCGCTATATAAACTGACCACTGATAGACTATTTTGACATATTACGTTGTTAAATTATTGTTAATAAATTTCATAGTGATGAAAACATCTATCATAAGATAGGCTATGTATAAAGTATATTTAAATGTCTAAATTTTAATTCACTACCATCAGGCTTACGGCTCACCCGTTTTCGCAACGCCTTCCACAAAACCATCCCTATCTTAGTGAAGTTTACTATTTCCTAACACTTCACAATAAAATTAATTTTAAGAACCAAAGGCAAATTTTAATTTGCTTTAGCAATGACAGTTTTTCGAAGAAAAAATAACCTTTTTTAAGAAGAATGTCACTTATAAAAAAGTTCAATATTAGAATCATGTATTCTCTTGAAAACAATTTTTAATATTAGCAAATAAATATTATGAAATTAATGCACTTATGCACTATCAATTTAACACATAAAAATTACAATACATTAAACAAGCTGGAACCAAATAAAGCTCAAGTGATAATATTTTGCAGTTTAACTCGATTATTCATATACAAAGCCGTAGGAAATCAAGTTAGAGCTCTGAAATTCAACTTTAGTGTTCAAAGTGATGGTAACCACTGTGCATAGCTATTTTAACAAGCTTTTCCTCTCAACTGACTTAGCAATGAACTTCCTTGATAAAAACAATAGCCTGATTCTGATCTTGTTTCTTTAGTAAATGTAACAAATATATTTTTTATCGAATTTTCTTTTACATTATAAAAAATAAAATATAAGTTTTTTTTACTACATCATGAGTTAGTTTAATTGTTTCATAATTTCCACTTCTTGTCAAACAAATTTAGTGTGTATGGCTTTTAATTAAAATAACTCCAGAGCAATTAGTGATGTTTTTCAAGTAAGCACAATGAAGTGCATGCTTTATGATAGACCTCCGTTTCATCCTTAAAACATTGAAATGATTTTTCTTTCTTTTTTTGTACTAAAAACAAAGTAAAATGTTGAGCGTTTAAATTAATATTATTTTTAATACCATACTTTTTCATGACTACATAGCCCTGTGAATAAAGGTTGTTTATCGCAACTAAATGGTGGAAAGCTGGATTTTTTATATGTGATAGAACCACATAAGACGTGTATTTCCCAAAAGTCCCCGCTTCTCCCCCTTGAGCTTTCTCCACGAACCCCCTCCAAACCTGGGAATTACAGTGGTTCACTTTATTTTCCATAGGCCGAGTATTACATACATTATCGCGTAGGAATTTTTTAAGATTATTTGTGATTAGTTTTTCTATAACTTTTGTACGCAAGTATTTTTTCTGAAACCAAAATTAAAAAATATATGAAATCAAAACTTCGGTAAAAGTTAAATTTTAGAGTACACAATTTTGTTTTCCCCTTTGTAAATTTTTTATTAACCATAATACGCAAATATGTTCCGAGTAAAAGTTTTAGTATATTTCTTAAGGTTTAAAAATATGTTATTGGTTTGTCATATGAGTGTACTGATGTAGACTGAGATTACGGCAAAGCGAGCGCGTGCGGGCAACTTGAACATTTCCCCGCCGCGCGCCGTGTTGTATGGGTCGGTGAATCGCCTAGCAGTCGTAAGCACCACTCAGTTCTCAACTGTTTGACACATGTTAAGACCTTGCTGCTAAAATTACGTGTGTCCAAATGGAACAGTAGCCTGCAATAATTATTTATGTAAATGGAACTTAATTTTCAACTACGTAACATTGTGAATATTTATTGCCAGTGTTGGTTCCGAGGTGTATTCCCTACTCTTTTCTTGGCTTATGTAGCATGAAAGAGAGTTTTGATTTATGGACACAAGGGACAGAACGCGGACGATGGAAGTCACTTCTGGTGCCGCGTAAGGTTCAATACTCGGCCCGGAACTGTGGAACTTTGCCTATGACAGCCACCTGAGGTCCGAGATGCATTAGGAAACCACTTTGGTTGTGTACACCGATGACATCGCAGCTCTCATTGTTGCACGCAACGTTGAGCTGGCCCAACTTAAGTTGAATCGAGTCATGCATGTGGGCAACACCTGGATGTCCGATTACGGTCTCTCGCTTGCTCTCAGTAAGATGGAGTTTGTGATCCTTACGAAGAAGATGATCGACACCGTCCTCGCGTTCCGAGTGGGAAGGGATGTGGTCCTATCAAATCGTGCTACCAAGTACCTCGGAGTTATGGTGGACACCAAGTTAAGCTGGAGGGAACAGATCTTCTGTACGGTGGACTGGTGGACAAGGCCGCTAAGGTTACGATTAGTGCCTACGGCTTACCTTAGTAGGCTGATGGCCAATGTCGAGGGTCCAAGATCCATTCCATTTTGTTTGACTTCTCCCATAAGGATTAAAAGGTCTTTATGGTGGCTCCCCCTACCCTCATGGGCGGTCTATACCTAGCGTTAGCCATACCGGACCTGTCTTGCGACAAGGAGAGTTATGGAACAAGTGCTCCAAATCACATTAAGGCGCATTAGACCCCCACAAGATCCAAACAGAAAACGTCTGTTGATGTCTGCGGTCTAGTCCAGAGGTGTGGCCAGACGCTCTCAATAAAGCGACTCGCCCTTGTTCAGCGCCAAGCGGCGCTCTGGGTGTGTTCCGCTTACTGGACAGTGTCCGAGCCTGCTGTCCTGGTGATCGCCGGAGTCATCCCTGTCAAGCTCTTGGCAGGAGAGAGGATGGCGATTTATCACCGACAAGGTGAGATTGGCAAGAATTGAAGAGCGCTCCCAAACCTTCCAGCAGTGGCAACAAAGCTGGGAGCACGACACCCGAGGACAATGGACTGCGAAACTTAACAAGCAGGTCCTGACCCTGCTTTGGTGAACAATTCCTGACAGGTCACGGCTATTTTCAGTCGTACCTGAACCGGTTGGGCAACACCGGTTCACCGGACTGCATTTATTGCTTGGGCGTTCCCGACGATGCGGAGCACATCTTCTTCCGCTGCCCCCGTTGGGAAGGGCCCCGACTGGAAGCCACTCAAATTTTTGGTGCATTTTCGGTGGACTTGGTCTGCCAAAAGATCTTGGAGGATGAGGGCAACTGGGATTGTTTATCACAGTTTGTCTGGGGCATCCTACTGGAAAAGAAAACCGATTTGGACTACGAAGTGGCCCAGATCCCTTGATCGAGCGGCTGGATAAGGAGCGATCCCCACGGGCGTAAGCTAAATTTAGGCCTAGCCTGACGTAATGTGATAAACAATTCCAGGTTAGAATATTAAAGAGTAGAGGAGTTTTTGCAGTGGGTAAACCCGTTTTTACGGGGTCCCACACTATAGGCTGGCCACATGTGTGCGTAATGAATTTTTCCTGCTTCTCCCAAAAAAAAAATAAATAAATAAAAATAAAATAAAAATAAAATAAATAAAATAAAAATAAATAAAATGGGGAAGGGGAGGATGATTGTTTACTTATTTTAGAATTTTTTCAGAATTTGTTTATAAATCGGGCTGGCGCTGTGTGTGTCGCGCCGCCTGAACGCACTGGGTACAGCCCGCACGCGCTCGCTTTGCCGTAATCTAAGTCTACATCAGTACACTCATATGACAAACCAATAACATATTTTTAAACCTTATGAAATATACTAAAACTTTTATTTGAAACATATTTGAATATTATGGTTAATAAAAAATTATATAGGGGAAAACAAAATTGTGTACTCTAAAATTTAACTTTTACCAAAGTTTTGATTTTATATCTTTTTAAATTTTGGTTTCAGAAAAAAATTCTTACGTACAAAAGTTGTAGAAAAACTAATCACAAATAATCTTAAAAACATTCCAACGCGATAGTGTATGTAATACTCGGCCTATGGCCAATAAAGTGAACCACTGCAATTCCCAGGTTTGGAGGGGGTTGGGGGGGAAAGCTCAAGGGGGGGAAGCGGGGACTTTTGGGAAAAGACACGGCTAATGTGGTTCTATCACATATATAAAATACAGCTTTCCACCAATTATTTGCGACAAAGGGAAATTTTTGTCGTTTATTTACTAGGCTAATAGTAATGGGTGACAACAATCAATTCGAATAATCTCTTCATTTTTTCAATGTTTCAAAATAAATAGATTTAGGGCAAGTACTTAATGAAACTTAATTTAAAAAAGTAAACCTGGTAAATCGAAAAGTCGAAGCATGAGGTTTTTATATAAATATATATTCTTTTTATAGTTACAAGTTTCTCAATACCCATACGTGTGTTAAAAACAATGCTAATAGTTGATAGATTAAAATAAGTTTTGAGTCCTTGACAAAATCACGCTGCATCTTGGTAAAATTTAAGATGTTTGTAATCTAATATCCATAAATGTAAAATACCCCAACCGCACAAACTAATGTCGGCTGATGCGGCCACGTTTATGATTGTAGAGGGGGGTGCATGCAGATATCGGTATTAGATTTATGTCCTCAGGGACATGCAGCCTAAAGCCAACTGGTAAGGTTTACTTGGGTAAAAATGTTTTAAATCGAGGTACACGGGACTGATTGTATTGTTTGAATAGCTTTTATTCTAATATTTCTCTCAAACATAAAATAGAGCAAAGCCCATTGTAAATAACATTTTATACATTAATTAATTCCTATAACAAAATTATTAGTTCAACTAATAAAATATACTGACTTCACAACCTTAAATTTTTTTTCAAATATTAATAGGTTTTTAGTTATGAAAAAAACAGTTTTTTTTCTGGAAATGTCTATATAAGATTAATTTAATGAAGAACTACAAAATGGAGACATCATTTCTTAAAATTTACAGAAATGTCTTTTCCTCTCATATTCAACACAAAGTATAAATGTTTATTAATTATCAACTAGCTAGCTTATACTCATACTTATACCTAGCTTATCAATTTGACTATATTATATTGAAATAATGATTGTTGTTGAGATTAAGCAGCCAATAATATAAATAAAGATGAGAAATAAATATTCATCAGAATTATGACATAAATTATCAAGTCCTCTTGTAGATTTCTCGTTATATTCATTTGAAAATATAAAAATAATATGTAGGTATTTGATGCTTTATAAAGACGGTAAATGGGATTTCCTCACACGATTAAAATGAATTATTTAACTATAAAAAATTATTTCATACATAATTAGTCTAAGTGTACTATTCTTTTTTTTATCAAAACTGTTAATTGTTAATTGTTATTTAATTAATCTGTACTTACTGTATTTCTGTACTGTATATTGGTTTAAATTGTAATATATTGAGTATTTCAATGTAATTGTCATAAGATAATTTTTAACATATGTAAACCAAATAACAAACAACCTGTTTAGCTATTATTGACAGATTTTTAACTTTTACACTAAGATGATAAAAACTTAGGTAGTAGGTCTAGTATTTTACTTAACTGTGAAATTTACTATTAACAGGTGATGGGTCCAGATCGGTCCAGTTTATTATTGAAAGAGTGTTTTCTAATAATATATTGTATACCTATAAGAAAAATTTATTGTTTCAAATACATAAACTAAGCCAGAGATTTCATTTCAAACGAATCATAGTATTTAAACAGCGCAGCAAAATTTTGTAGTACTTTAATAATTTTGTAGTAGTCGCACACCGCGCCGTCTGGCCTCATATTGTATGACAGTAACACCGGAGCTGCATCCAACCAAGCACCCGGCACGGGTCTCTTTGTTGACCACTAAAATCACATTAACTTTTCATCAGATACAAATGATATATATATATATATATATATATATATATATATATATATGAGAAATATGTTCACTTAAATAATCGATTCAAAAGCCGTTATTAGTGAACTCTAAAAAATTGTTAAAATAAATTAAAAATGAATTAAAATTATAGGATGTTTGAAAAGTTGTTGATTTTGTTGTTTTACGGAACTTATACATGTAGTTTCCTACTTCTAACTATTTTTTTGTTCCTCCTTTAATAGTAGTTTTCATCACTAGGACGGAAAGTGGCTGTTTTCTGTGCGCAATCGCGGTTTACGCGATTAAGCACAGAAAAAAATAGTATATTTCATAACAAGAGTGGAAAGTGTCTTTTCCGGGCCGAGATCGAGTTTACGCGCGAGGCTTTAGCCGAGCGCGGAATTTCGATCAAGGCACGGAATAACACTTTCTACTCGAGTTATGAACGATATTTTTCATCACACTGTAGATAATTAATAATAGTAATTAATTAAATAATGCAAGTTTAAGAAACCACCTATGGATGCTCAATTGATTTCCGCAGTACAATGGAAACAGTGATTCTGTTTTACACAGCTGATTACATTATTGAGAACAGCTGATTTAGGGAATAATATACTCTTAGCACTGCTAGCGCTACTTTTGTCAGTAATCATAACTAATTACTAGTGTGGGAAAATCAACAGCTGATTTTCCCTCTCTAGAGAGGGAAAACGGTTTTTCTACACTCTCAGCTGGTGATGAATATAGCTGTTTCCCGTACAGTGTGATGAAATACACTTTCCTTCAGTGTGATGAACAGCGTTTTTCATTATACTGCAAAAAGTCAAATGGATAACTTATTTTAAAGTAAATTAACTCAAATTTCACACCCTGTTTACGTTTATTAGTTGACTTCCATCTTAATTTAAATATTCCTTATAAACAACTTATATATACGTTAAGGTAAATAAATGGCAAAATCTTGCATTAAAATTGTAGTCTGCAAGTCGTTCTTTGTTTACATTGACCTTATTCGCTTTGAATTTTAGTTTTAATTGTCCCTTCTATTTAACTGTTTTTTATTACGATACTTAGATTCCTAATGCTCTGACTCGCTTACCTATGCATTCGTATATCTGGAAAAATATACATTGCTATTTTAAAAATATAACAATGGTTTAGTAATAGTAATATATTCTTAGGAGTATTTTTTGCAGTGAAAGAAAGAAACAGCTGAGTTGATAACAATTTGTTTTAGATTAGTTATCGCCACCTAAATAATGAAGACAGCTTAAAAAAAACTATGATTACAGCATAAGTGAATTATTAGTGACTAACTGTAATTGTTTGAGTGGGCGTGTTTTTTCTTATTTTCCTGACGGAAAACGCACAAATTTGGTACAGAAAATTTAAAAACATTTATTACGTCGAAACTAATTTATTTAACTCATTTATAAGCGAGTTTAAGACTCTCTTTTTATATTATTCCTGTTATGAAACAATTAAAATAACTACAACATAGTTTTTAAATGCCTTTCATTAAGTTATTATAAAAATATTATTTAAAAGTATATTTCTTTGAATTGTATGGATAAATCATTGTAACGAAAGTAAACGTGTTATTTATATCATTAAATTATGTTTTAATACAAGTTTGACGTTGTAATAAACTTTCTAAAACATAAAAAATATTTAATTGATTCCTTTTTATGTATATTGACATATGATTTAGTAAAAGTCCATTGTTAAGCATAAAAACCAACAGAAATACGTGCACTGATCCACAATGCGACAAGGTTAGTGAGCACCTGGTCACCTCAGCTTAGCACACATGTAAGCTGGATATAAGGTCTGGAATTATCTGGATTATCCTTTGCCATTCTGTCTTTGAGTGGTGGAATGCAACAAACCCATTGGCAAAGACGAATTATATCATTTCATGTGAAACAAAACAACTGATATCCCTTGTATCCCGAAAAACATTAGTGCAGGGATTCGTCAAAAATCATTTTGTGTTCTTCCAACCCCACTGATTATTGATAAATGTTTTCCTAATAGAAAACGCATTGGCAAAAATTAAATAAATTTTAATATCTTGCCATTTTACATAAAGACACTATTTCACCATTGTACATTTTTCATCTGTATTTTATCGTATGTGTTTAAATTGAAAACTCGTTGGAAAAGGATTGAAATACAGTGAAAAAACAAACTGAAAATGAGTGTTATGCTATAAATGCTATCAATAGTAAGCTAGAAGATTTTAACTAGTTGATATGACGAAGAACATTGAAGTCACGATAAACCTATTTTTGATCAAAAAGTTTATTTTTGTGGTAAATTACATAATCCTAATGTCATGGAAAAATATAATGCTTAATCATTTTTACAATTTAAATGAAAACGTTATAATTTATTTTAAATTGACTTGAAGGTAAGTTTTCAGGTCTTTGGTATTAAACTCTGCAAATTGCGATTGAAAGAATTCTATATATTCTTTTTTAATTGTAAAGTAAGTACACATTAAAGCAAAAATATAGAGATAAAATTATGAGACAATAATTATTTTTATAAGTAAAACTAAAAATTTATTTTATTATTATGCTCTTCCTTCTGAAAACTTAAGATATGAGGTAAAGTAAATCTACAAAGCTGTATAATACAGCTAACATGCTAAGTAGGCTCACTAACTTGTACTTATGTTGGAAGACACTCGCTATTGAGAAGTCTGTAACAAGTTCTCTTTGACAAAGTTGAATCCCTACAACTTGTTTGAGTCGTTTACTTTTGTTAAAGCTACGTTATATAAAAATAAAGAAAACAACATGAGTTTATTTTAGTAAAATTAAAGCTTAGGCTATGCTTTAAAACAAGAAAACTATATTTTAAACAACCCGGTTACAAAGTAGGATCCTTATTTCCAAAAACCTCTAAAAGTATTATGATGGAAAACACTTACAAATCAATTTGACTTAAAAATATTAAACCACTTTCAATTATTTAGGATTTTTGCGGCTGAGACTAACGTTGCGAAAAACCCGAGTGAAGTCGAATGATTGGTTTATCCTTCTGATGATGGAGGCGATAATACCAATGTTACCAATCCTTATCTTTGCTATCAACTTTCTTGTTCAAATTTAGTTCAACTTTCTTGTGTAAAAGTATCATCCGTTAAAATATATAATCACTATGTTTTATATTATACTGTCTCTACCCCTTACAGACAGAAATACCTCTTAAACTCTTATCACCACTTACTTAATAAAGTATTTAAATAAATTAAATAATAAGTAAATTGTAATGAATCATTTAGAATTAAATGTAGAAAATTCTAAATAATATTTTAGTTTCAAATTTTAATAATAAATGTGACAAAATATTTCAACACTAAATAAATAAAATAAACACTGCAATACAGTACAAATTATGAGACGTGGAAATAATTTTTTATCATTTCTAGCTATTACGTCTGGTTTTTGGCAAAAACGCATTTGTATTATTGTATGAAATAATCAACACTACAATAGTGGGTTGTTAAAGAACTTTAGAAATAACCACAGATATTTCAGCAGAACAATGAAGTATCAACACAGTGATCAAAACATTTCCAAGCAATCAAAAGATAATTTTATCATTTATTTTATATTAAGGGGCGGGGGTGAAAGGGCTCCTCTCAAGACGTCAGTAAGAGCTCCACCTGCTCAGATTTGGTGCCTTCCTTTATTTATAGTCCATTACAAATGAGAGAGTTGTTAAATAAAAATGAAAACATGGTCCATTTGATTATATTATTTTTTTATTTAAGACCTCTCACACTTTTATTGTACTATAAACAAATGAATTGGTAACTAAAAATTATATTAATACTATCTGATACCTAGATTAGTTTGCAATGCCATCCTGAAAATTGGTTTGATTGTTTACATGACAATAGCTGTAAGAGACTTTTAAACTCTAATACGGGTACATTTATGACGGTTAGTGCTAAGCTCTGAAGGTTACACAAAAACTATTGGCTTACAAACCTTGTCTATGAAATCTTTCATGTAACGAGTTTCATTGCCAACCGTCCACAGTGGTTTCCGAGTCCATCGATGATATATATACTTCTTTTGTAAATATATTTATAATTTACTTTATTTAAATTAAGTTTACAGGGAATCAAAGAAATAAGATAAAACAATCAGGAGTGTTCAGCAGTATCTTACAATTTTGCAGCTAGAGATCTCTGTATACAACGTTCTGATCTGAGACAAACGTTCAGTTGTAGTGCCTCCGTATCGGTGTCTCAGGCATTTGAAATCAGTTCAAATGTATTGACACGTAAATTCTTGACAAACACGACCAAAATGTAGAAGTGCAAACTTTTAAGTATTACAATTAACCTACCTGGAATATGCAAATAAAATAATGAAATTTAAAATATATTTTGCCTGTATTAAAAATGCGTAAAATGTAAACTGAAATAATACTTACAGAATGAAAAATCTCTTTTATACTAATAAAACTCCTAGTACAAAAACACATTACTCTTTATTTATTTAACACAAAACTCAGACTGACAACATAAACAAAAACAATAACATTGCATAAATATCTAATTATTATAAACAGCTGATTATAAATGCAGGCAGTGGCAGATATATAACACAGAAGTAATTATATATATACAGGTACAAAATTAACCCATTCCTTTTAACGTTGAAACTATGGAACACAAAACACCAAATCTCACATAGGTCCTTACTTGTGATCAAAAATATATTTAGGATATATTTTAGTAAAGTAAAATACCACAAACCTAACTTAAAATGGGCGTCAAAGCAGTAAATATTTTGGCATTAGAACCATACAGCAGACATTTTAAAATGACTCCTGTAAAGATACCTAAATGGTTATTGTATATTTTTATGTCTATTCGCTTGTGATGCCTCAAAATAGCTCTTAAAACTCTGAGCAATGAGATCTCAAGGGCGGTTCTTTGCCAAGGCTGATCCAATTGAAAAGAAAATTTGTGTGATTAGTGTTTTTGTAAGTGTTAGACCACAGCACAGTCCGAAGACGTGACACGCGGTCGTGTAGAGTGTAGGTGTTAGTATTCGGTCCACAGCACAGTCCGCAGACGTGACACGCAGCCGTGTAAAGTGTAGGTGTTAGAGTTCGGTCCACAGCACAGTCCGAAGACGTGACACGCAGCCGTGTAAAGTGTAGATGTAAATGTTCGGTCCACAGCACAGTCCGAAGACGTGACACGCAGCCGTGTAAAGTGTCGGTGTTAGAGTTCGGTCTACAGCACAGTCCGAAGACGTGACACGCAGCCGTGTAAAGTGTAGTTGTTAGAGTTCGGTCCACAGCACAGTCCGAAGACGTGACACGCAGCCGTGTAAAGTGTAGATGTTAGTGGTCGGTCCACAGCACAGTCCGAAGACGTGACACGCAGCCGTGTAATGTGTAGGTGTTAATGTTCGGTCCACAGCACAGTCCGAAGACGTGACACGCAGCCGTGTAAAGTGTAGATGTTAGTGTTCGGTCCACAGCACAGTCCGAAGACGTGACACGCAGCCGTGTAAAGTGTAAATGTTAATGTTGGTGTGAAATGAATATGTTTAATTTAAAATTGAGGAAAGCCTAGAAATTGATTTGGACAATGTAACCTTTTATTATTTTACTGTATTAACTTAATGAAAGAAATGAAAGAGTAAGACAGATTAAATGTTACTGACCTTTTATTTAATGTTTCTGTAATAAACAATACACATTTTACAATAAATATTCCTCCATAAGTTACTTCCTAATCAACTAACCAATTACTAATAACATACAATGCATCTATTAGCCTAACATCCCTAAGCTATCCAGCCACAGCACAGTCCGTAGACGTGCACGCAGCGACCCCTAACAACCCTACGAGCCAGCCACAGCACAGTCCGAAGACGTGCACGCAGCGACGGAAACAATGCCAATGAGCTGCCGCTGCACTGCCCCCTTATATACCCGAGTTGCCGGCCGTGGTGTCACGTGACTGGGATAGCGACACCGGCCCGTTCAATGTTACCGCTAAACAGCTGACGGCGCCACAACATCTGGCGGCGATACTGCCGACGCACTAATGTCAACATCAAATAATGTTTATCTATCTATCTATCTATCTTGTTTGTATTATTTTAACTCATTATTGTTAATATTATTTAATTAAACATTGCAATGAAATGATTTAACTATTCCTACAAATCTACCAATTCGTATGTTGACATAACCTATCGTCTGCTGTAAGTACAATACATTATTTACAAACCATTTACAATTGAATATTACTGCTTATGCTAATATTTACAACTAACAACAAATAATTCATCATACTTTCAACTAATAAAATGTTCATATCACAGAAATCCAATCTAGGCTATATATTAACAACTCTGACCAAATTTGTCGAGGCTAGGCCTAACTTTAATGCTATCTTTTATGTTTGGTAATCATTTTTATTTATGGAAAACTAATAATGTTACTTAGGTTAGGCCTATTGTAATATTCAATTAGGCAAATTAACAATATTATCAAATTACACCATAGGCTAGGCCTACTTGAAATGCAATCTTAGGTAAACAAACAATATGTTCATGTCAAAATTAGGTTAGGCCTATTTGTTACATTACATTGCCCCCTAATTTAAATAAAAATTTGAATTTGTAAAATTTCAAATTTTTATGAAAATTACTACATATTACATTTATGTCTTAATGCCTATTTTTTTATCATTATATTACACTTAACTTTAGTTTTTCATTTCACTAAAAGTCTCTTCAATGTTCAATTAATTGTCACTAAAATGAAACACAATACTCACTACCACATAGTGTTCACATCACCACTTCAGCAGTCCAGGCGCCAAACTCTTCATATCTTCTGAAGAATGCAGGTAGGTGCATGTCATTCTATTTTACTAACTTGGTTTTATTTCTTGGATTTCATTTATGTTCCCTCCAGGGTCGAATGGTCTTATCATTGGTTGTAGATTATTTTCTTCTGACTTAGGTGCTTCATAATTATCTTTCTCAGGTTGGTTGTCATATTTGTATTTACTGTCATATTCTGGTCTTATCGTTACTTGCCGGTTGTTATATTTCTCTTTAATATTTGTTTGTATATCTTCACACATTATTATGCCAACTATTAAATTATCTACATCGTCATCTTCTGTTGTGTAATTTATTGATGCAATTTGTTCAATCTTCTGATGTGAACAATCATTTAATAAGCTATCTTCATCTGTGATGCATGGGTTTACATCACTATTATTCATATATTGTATTTGCACTTCAGTTTCATTGGACATTTGTTCCTTAACTATTTTCAACTTCATATTTTCATGTATTATTGTGCTAACATTTAATTCAACAATATTTACTTCATCCTTAACATTAATACTGTCTTCATGACTATTAACATTATTTATTTCTGGTAGATTTCTTTCTATTCCAGAATTATTTCCTTTGTCGATAATTATATTGTTATCTTCATTTACAACTTCTTTGTCACAATATTCAATATTATTTTTAGGCCTATCATTATTTTCATGCACTGGAAATCCATTATTATTTGTCATATCAGGGGGTTTAATAATATTTCTCAGGCCTTTAGCATTTCCAGTGCCATTTAGTTTAAATGACATGGTTGATGTTCTTCATCCCTGTTTTGTGGGTTCCGTGATCGGGAATCCCAATCTCTATTTTTCTCTATATCATTTTGCCAAGAAGGGTATTCTCTTCTTTTGTAGTCATCTCTCCTATCATACTGCTCCCTGGCCCTAAATTGTTTATAATTATTATATCCACTTCTATACTCATTTCTCTCTAGTTCTCTTCTTAAATTTTCGTTTGTCTCCTCTGTGTCTTCTCTATTCAATAATTCCTCCATTTGTTGTATTGTGGTTATATTTTGCACTCTACATGCTTGTTGTATGGTAGTGTCAAAATGTCTAACAAGTCGACGAATGATTTCTCTTTCTGTGAAGGCTGGTATCATGTTTTGCATAAGTACTACCCTTTGAATAAAATATTCAGCTCTAGATACTCCTTTGTGTGGGATGTATTTTTCCAAATCTAATTTTCTTTGTATTCCGTATTGGATTTCATCGCTCCAATATTTATTTAAAAACAACTTCTCAAAGTCTTCAAAATCTTGTACTTTAGATTTGATCATTTCCCACCAGCAAGCCGATGTTCCTTTTAAACATTTGTCTAAAACTTCCTCTAAAATTAAACTGTCCTCATGTCTTGCTGCCCTACGTTCATTTTCTCTACAGTAATAATTTCTTAGTTTTGAGAGGAAAACATTTGGATTCTTCATTTTTCCATCAAATTTCGGCAGTTCATTATTCTGATTTGCCGGACATGTAATATGTAGGCCTAATGTTTTCTTTTCATTATTTACATGCCTAACTACTGGATGCTCAGTATTTTCTCTTTCTTCCTGTAATTTTGTAAGTTTTTCCTCAATTTTATTGTTAAGTTCATCTCTAAGTTCATTTATTCTGTCATCTATTTTATTATTTATCCTTATTTCCATTGATTTAATTTCCTCAGTCATTTCCTTACGCAGTAGTCTTATCTCATGGCATATAAAATCTACTTCTTGTCGAATTTCATTTTTGAAATCTGTAAAGCCTTGTATCATAGCTTTCATTTGATTTGTTAGAGTCATCATAATTTGTTCCATGTTTGGAGAATGTGTCCTAGGTGGGCTAGGTATGTTATTTCTGTCTATATTATCTCCTGCCGCCAAGATTTCCTCAGGTAGGCCTACTTGCGATACGTTTGATACTATACTATTATTTCTATTTCTAAGTGGAGACTGATCATCAGTTTGGTTATTCATTTCCTCTACATTTTCATTGTCTAGGCCTAACATATCCAGATTTTGTCTGCTCATTTTGAATTGCGCTTCCCTTGCTCTTAAAGACGGTTTAATATTTTTACGTAAATTGTAATGATTCATACAGTTTATTGTGTGGATCTAGCCACGCGTTGGGCGCCAAATATAGAGATACCTAAGTAATCTTTGTATATCTTTTTTTTATTCCACAAACTATCTGTGACTGTCCCACGTTGGGCGCCAAATGTAAAGATACCTAAATGGTTATTGTATATTTTTATGTCTATTCGCTTGTGATGCCTCAAAATAGCTCTTAAAACTCTGAGCAATGAGATCTCAAGGGCGGTTCTTTGCCAAGGCTGATCCAATTGAAAAGAAAATTTGTGTGATTAGTGTTTTTGTAAGTGTTAGACCACGGCACAGTCCAAAGACGTGACACGCGGTCGTGTAGAGTGTAGGTGTTAGTATTCGGTCCACAGCACAGTCCGCAGACGTGACACGCAGCCGTGTAAAGTGTAGGTGTTAGAGTTCGGTCCACAGCACAGTCCGAAGACGTGACACGCAGCCGTGTAAAGTGTAGATGTAAATGTTCGGTCCACAGCACAGTCCGAAGACGTGACACGCAGCCGTGTAATGTGTAGGTGTTAATGTTCGGTCCACAGCACAGTCCGAAGACGTGACACGCAGCCGTGTAAAGTGTAGATGTTAGTGTTCGGTCCACAGCACAGTCCGAAGACGTGACACGCAGCCGTGTAAAGTGTAAATGTTAATGTTGGTGTGAAATGAATATGTTTAATTTAAAATTGAGGAAAGCCTAGAAATTGATTTGGACAATGTAACCTTTTATTATTTTACTGTATTAACTTAATGAAAGAAATGAAAGAGTAAGACAGATTAAATGTTACTGACCTTTTATTTAATGTTTCTGTAATAAACAATACACATTTTACAATAAATATTCCTCCATAAGTTACTTCCTAATCAACTAACCAATTACTAATAACATACAATGCATCTATTAGCCTAACATCCCTAAGCTATCCAGCCACAGCACAGTCCGTAGACGTGCACGCAGCGACCCCTAACAACCCTACGAGCCAGCCACAGCACAGTCCGAAGACGTGCACGCAGCGACGGAAACAATGCCAATGAGCTGCCGCTGCACTGCCCCCTTATATACCCGAGTTGCCGGCCGTGGTGTCACGTGACTGGGATAGCGACACCGGCCCGTTCAATGTTACCGCTAAACAGCTGACGGCGCCACAACATCTGGCGGCGATACTGCCGACGCACTAATGTCAACATCAAATAATGTTTATCTATCTATCTATCTTGTTTGTATTATTTTAACTCATTATTGTTAATATTATTTAATTAAACATTGCAATGAAATGATTTAACTATTCCTACAAATCTACCAATTCGTATGTTGACATAACCTATCGTCTGCTGTAAGTACAATACATTATTTACAAACCATTTACAATTGAATATTACTGCTTATGCTAATATTTACAACTAACAACAAATAATTCATCATACTTTCAACTAATAAAATGTTCATATCACAGAAATCCAATCTAGGCTATATATTAACAACTCTGACCAAATTTGTCGAGGCTAGGCCTAACTTTAATGCTATCTTTTATGTTTGGTAATCATTTTTATTTATGGAAAACTAATAATGTTACTTAGGTTAGGCCTATTGTAATATTCAATTAGGCAAATTAACAATATTATCAAATTACACCATAGGCTAGGCCTACTTGAAATGCAATCTTAGGTAAACAAACAATATGTTCATGTCAAAATTAGGTTAGGCCTATTTGTTACATTACATTGCCCCCTAATTTAAATAAAAATTTGAATTTGTAAAATTTCAAATTTTTATGAAAATTACTACATATTACATTTATGTCTTAATGCCTATTTTTTTATCATTATATTACACTTAACTTTAGTTTTTCATTTCACTAAAAGTCTCTTCAATGTTCAATTAATTGTCACTAAAATGAAACACAATACTCACTACCACATAGTGTTCACATCACCACTTCAGCAGTCCAGGCGCCAAACTCTTCATATCTTCTGAAGAATGCAGGTAGGTGCATGTCATTCTATTTTACTAACTTGGTTTTATTTCTTGGATTTCATTTATGTTCCCTCCAGGGTCGAATGGTCTTATCATTGGTTGTAGATTATTTTCTTCTGACTTAGGTGCTTCATAATTATCTTTCTCAGGTTGGTTGTCATATTTGTATTTACTGTCATATTCTGGTCTTATCGTTACTTGCCGGTTGTTATATTTCTCTTTAATATTTGTTTGTATATCTTCACACATTATTATGCCAACTATTAAATTATCTACATCGTCATCTTCTGTTGTGTAATTTATTGATGCAATTTGTTCAATCTTCTGATGTGAACAATCATTTAATAAGCTATCTTCATCTGTGATGCATGGGTTTACATCACTATTATTCATATATTGTATTTGCACTTCAGTTTCATTGGACATTTGTTCCTTAACTATTTTCAACTTCATATTTTCATGTATTATTGTGCTAACATTTAATTCAACAATATTTACTTCATCCTTAACATTAATACTGTCTTCATTACTATTAACATTATTTATTTCTGGTAGATTTCTTTCTATTCCAGAATTATTTCCTTTGTCGATAATTATATTGTTATCTTCATTTACAACTTCTTTGTCACAATATTCAATATTATTTTTAGGCCTATCATTATTTTCATGCACTGGAAATCCATTATTATTTGTCATATCAGGGGGTTTAATAATATTTCTCAGGCCTTTAGCATTTCCAGTGCCATTTAGTTTAAATGACATGGTTGATGTTCTTCATCCCTGTTTTGTGGGTTCCGTGATCGGGAATCCCAATCTCTATTTTTCTCTATATCATTTTGCCAAAAAGGGTATTCTCTTCTTTTGTAGTCATCTCTCCTATCATACTGCTCCCTGGCCCTAAATTGTTTATAATTATTATATCCACTTCTATACTCATTTCTCTCTAGTTCTCTTCTTAAATTTTCGTTTGTCTCCTCTGTGTCTTCTCTATTCAATAATTCCTCCATTTGTTGTATTGTGGTTATATTTTGCACTCTACATGCTTGTTGTATGGTAGTGTCAAAATGTCTAACAAGTCGACGAATGATTTCTCTTTCTGTGAAGGCTGGTATCATGTTTTGCATAAGTACTACCCTTTGAATAAAATATTCAGCTCTAGATACTCCTTTGTGTGGGATGTATTTTTCCAAATCTAATTTTCTTTGTATTCCGTATTGGATTTCATCGCTCCAATATTTATTTAAAAACAACTTCTCAAAGTCTTCAAAATCTTGTACTTTAGATTTGATCATTTCCCACCAGCAAGCCGATGTTCCTTTTAAACATTTGTCTAAAACTTCCTCTAAAATTAAACTGTCCTCATGTCTTGCTGCCCTACGTTCATTTTCTCTACAGTAATAATTTCTTAGTTTTGAGAGGAAAACATTTGGATTCTTCATTTTTCCATCAAATTTCGGCAGTTCATTATTCTGATTTGCCGGACATGTAATATGTAGGCCTAATGTTTTCTTTTCATTATTTACATGCCTAACTACTGGATGCTCAGTATTTTCTCTTTCTTCCTGTAATTTTGTAAGTTTTTCCTCAATTTTATTGTTAAGTTCATCTCTAAGTTCATTTATTCTGTCATCTATTTTATTATTTATCCTTATTTCCATTGATTTAATTTCCTCAGTCATTTCCTTACGCAGTAGTCTTATCTCATGGCATATAAAATCTACTTCTTGTCGAATTTCATTTTTGAAATCTGTAAAGCCTTGTATCATAGCTTTCATTTGATTTGTTAGAGTCATCATAATTTGTTCCATGTTTGGAGAATGTGTCCTAGGTGGGCTAGGTATGTTATTTCTGTCTATATTATCTCCTGCCGCCAAGATTTCCTCAGGTAGGCCTACTTGCGATACGTTTGATACTATACTATTATTTCTATTTCTAAGTGGAGACTGATCATCAGTTTGGTTATTCATTTCCTCTACATTTTCATTGTCTAGGCCTAACATATCCAGATTTTGTCTGCTCATTTTGAATTGCGCTTCCCTTGCTCTTAAAGACGGTTTAATATTTTTACGTAAATTGTAATGATTCATACAGTTTATTGTGTGGATCTAGCCACGCGTTGGGCGCCAAATATAGAGATACCTAAGTAATCTTTGTATATCTTTTTTTTATTCCACAAACTATCTGTGACTGTCCCACGTTGGGCGCCAAATGTAAAGATACCTAAATGGTTATTGTATATTTTTATGTCTATTCGCTTGTGATGCCTCAAAATAGCTCTTAAAACTCTGAGCAATGAGATCTCAAGGGCGGTTCTTTGCCAAGGCTGATCCAATTGAAAAGAAAATTTGTGTGATTAGTGTTTTTGTAAGTGTTAGACCACGGCACAGTCCAAAGACGTGACACGCGGTCGTGTAGAGTGTAGGTGTTAGAGTTCGGTCCACAGCACAGTCCGAAGACGTGACACGCAGCCGTGTAAAGTGTAGATGTAAATGTTCGGTCCACAGCACAGTCCGAAGACGTGACACGCAGCCGTGTAAAGTGTAGGTGTTAGAGTTCGGTCTACAGCACAGTCCGAAGACGTGACACGCAGCCGTGTAAAGTGTAGGTGTTAGAGTTCGGTCCACAGCACAGTCCGAAGACGTGACACGCAGCCGTGTAAAGTGTAGATGTTAGTGGTCGGTCCACAGCACAGTCCGAAGACGTGACACGCAGCCGTGTAATGTGTAGGTGTTAATGTTCGGTCCACAGCACAGTCCGAAGACGTGACACGCAGCCGTGTAAAGTGTAAATGTTAGTGTTCGGTCCACAGCACAGTCCGAAGACGTGACACGCAGCCGTGTAAAGTGTAAATGTTAATGTTGGTGTGAAATGAATATGTTTAATTTAAAATTGAGGAAAGCCTAGAAATTGATTTGGACAATGTAACCTTTTATTATTTTACTGTATTAACTTAATGAAAGAAATGAAAGAGTAAGACAGATTAAATGTTACTGACCTTTTATTTAATGTTTCTGTAATAAACAATACACATTTTACAATAAATATTCCTCCATAAGTTACTTCCTAATCAACTAACCAATTACTAATAACATACAATGCATCTATTAGCCTAACATCCCTAAGCTATCCAGCCACAGCACAGTCCGTAGACGTGCACGCAGCGACCCCTAACAACCCTACGAGCCAGCCACAGCACAGTCCGAAGACGTGCACGCAGCGACGGAAACAATGCCAATGAGCTGCCGCTGCACTGCCCCCTTATATACCCGAGTTGCCGGCCGTGGTGTCACGTGACTGGGATAGCGACACCGGCCCGTTCAATGTTACCGCTAAACAGCTGACGGCGCCACAACATCTGGCGGCGATACTGCCGACGCACTAATGTCAACATCAAATAATGTTTATCTATCTATCTATCTTGTTTGTATTATTTTAACTCATTATTGTTAATATTATTTAATTAAACATTGCAATGAAATGATTTAACTATTCCTACAAATCTACCAATTCGTATGTTGACATAACCTATCGTCTGCTGTAAGTACAATACATTATTTACAAACCATTTACAATTGAATATTACTGCTTATGCTAATATTTACAACTAACAACAAATAATTCATCATACTTTCAACTAATAAAATGTTCATATCACAGAAATCCAATCTAGGCTATATATTAACAACTCTGACCAAATTTGTCGAGGCTAGGCCTAACTTTAATGCTATCTTTTATGTTTGGTAATCATTTTTATTTATGGAAAACTAATAATGTTACTTAGGTTAGGCCTATTGTAATATTCAATTAGGCAAATTAACAATATTATCAAATTACACCATAGGCTAGGCCTACTTGAAATGCAATATTAGGTAAACAAACAATACGTTCATGTCAAAATTAGGTTAGGCCTATTTGTTACATTACACTCCCGTATATTAAACCTTTTTAAAATATATTTAATCTTATATTTAATTTAGGTTTGTCATAATGCTTAGAACAGGAAAACACTTTTAAAATTAACTATATGGTACATGCCAATATTTTACCCCTACATTTAGTTTATAACATCGCCAGAAACATGTAAATTTAAGTAAACAAAAAAAAAAAAAAACGAATTTGCTGTAAAATATTGTACATAATCACTTGGTGCAAGGGATAATTGTTACATAAAAAAAAAAACAACTTTGATTCAACTTTGTTTTTGTTTCAAGTAAACTGTTAGTTGAAACTATTAACAAGTTTCAGTAAATTAATCAAGAAAATATTTTCTACGGTTGTGCATCGTCTAAGCCTAACGATATTGTGAAATGTAATTATAGTTGTAAGACGTTAATGCTAAAAGTTTTCTGAATCCACAGGAAAGAAGTAACATTGATCATTTGCCTGTGCTTTTACTTTCTCAATGTATTATTTATACTTTTAAAGATTAAAAGATCGGCCATTTTGAGAACTTCGAAATTGAAAACACCCAAAATCATTAAAAACTATTTCTTGATTATAACATACTACTTTAAAGGTTACACTATTGATTGGTAATAAAATAATAACCGTGTATCTGTTAAGAACTCTTTTTTATTGCCTAAACTATAAACTACACAATTAATGTTTTATATTTATATAAAAATTTAACAAAATAATTTTGGAAAAATATTTATTTCTTATAAATATTTACACTCATATTTTTTTAAAATTTACACAGGAATACATTTAGTAAAAGTGTCTTCTACTTTCTACTTTATAGTAATAAATAAACTTATTTTTAAAGGTCTTTAAATAAAATTTAAATAGATTTATTTCATAAAAACTACAATATATGTAATAACAAAACACCAGTGACTAATGTAATACAATACAAAAGAAAATATCATTTATTCGACTTGTGAAAACTAATATTTCTTGCTTACCTCATCCTCAATGCATTACCACAACTAACCATAAAGAATATTTTTAATACCTTAAAACATAAAGATTGTCATTATGAGATGTAGTAAATTCAGTGTTACAAAACTAGGAAACAACGGATCATACCTATTTCTTCTACGGATTAATTTAAAAATAAAAACCTTTTATGGTACTATTGGTTTACTTTATGTTTTAAAAACACCACCCCAGCAAGTCATATCATATTTCAGCTTTTTGTTTACCAATGAAAAATACTTCAAGCGCATTACTTGTGGTGGACATAAATTACTGATGAATTAAAAAAGCCTGATGCTTCATATTAGTTTTTATTTTTATTTTTTTTATCTTTGCTTTCCAATTCAGTCCACTCTCCAAAATTACCCTAAATACTTCATTTCTCTAAGTAACAAAACCATGGTATGTGGACTACTAGCATCAAAACACTAGTAGTGAAGTCCCTAATTTAGAACTATAGCCCGAAATATTTCAGTAATTGAGTTGAGATCAGTATGGCACTACCTCATGTGTAGCAAATTGGTTCAAGGGGTAGGGTTATAAATGACCGAAACATGTTGTATATTATTGTGAAGGATGACGTGCGTTAGCCATCTAATTTACAGCAGTTACATTAAATATAATCATTATTTTAATCAATTCTAATATAAACGGTTATATTTTTGTGGGATACATAAATTTTGTTTTCATCACGGTTAAATAGACCACTGATAAACCGCTTTGATGGTGGTAAGACATCAACGATTGTATTTTGAACACCTTTAAGCCAACAAAGGTCAGACAACGAGGGTTCGAGTTTTATAAATGTATTTCGAGGGGCAACAATTGTTGCTTGTGCTTCAATTTCGGAAAGAATTGCAAAAAATAATTAATAAGTCGCTTATTTATTATTTATAGGGTCATCATTCAGAAAAGTGTCATGACTCGATGTCATGCCAGATCACCTTCTTTAGAAACTAAGCAAATAAATAAAGAAAATATGAATCACAACAGAAAAATCACCTTATTTGCAAGTTTTATAATTTCTATGATGAATCTATTTTTTCGAAAGTCAATCCATTTTTCTTTAACCTGGACTATAAAGTGACTAGCGAATATTAATGAGCTCATTATATAACTGTTTTTATTCCGTTTGATATTGTAATATTATTGTTTTTTGATATTTATATATGATTTGCATTATTGTAATATAAATTTTTGCTTATTGCAACGGTCATAGATAGAAATTTAGATTATTACGTAACAGTTTATTGAAATTTTATTTTAATAAAATAAAATTTTATTTGAAGTTTATTGTCAATATTTACTGAGAAAAATTAAAATAATTGAAAAATTATAGTGTATTCTTAGCTTAAGATTCCTTTGCACAATTTTTGTAAGTATAATATGTTTGTTCGCATTGAAGCACAAAGAAAAAATATTCGAATCAAAATGAAAAAATTAACTCCAAATGTATTCATTAGAAGTAAAAAAAATTTGAATGGACCTAAAATAGTAAGACATGTTCATGTATATCTTTACATTTATTCACCTGAAACCTCAGAAGGGACATTCTAGCTTTCGTTGAAATAATATTTAATAAAGAATTACATTTTATACTACTACAATTACACCACTTTATAGCCCGAGATTTTTAAACATTAACATGAAAATATTAGCGACCTGGTATATTAGCGACTTGGTACATGTGCTGTCATATGTACCATGACAGGTGACATATGACGGGGACTGTTAAAAGCTATATTAATAAACTGGCGTTGAGCCTTGTTTGGTCCCATCACATCCACGGTGCAGTACTAAGAAAAATGAGAAAACCCTGCTTCACTGTCTAGGTGCCAGGAAATGTTGAATTACGAAACCAGATAGTTTTATGTCAATTTTTAGGTTTTCGTCTATGTTTGCATGAACAGATAATATCAAAGCAGTGGCAAATATGTTTTTTTTTTCATTTCAACTAGATTGAATGGTGTCCGTTTGTTAATACATAAAATTGAAGTTTATATTTTTATAGGACAGACTATTGTTCATGGTTTATTTTATAATTAAAACGATAAGAATATTGTGCTTTTATTTCATTGAAACCACAAATTATTATATTAATATTGATATTCAATGCTTTCTACAAAGCTATTTTCCATCAAAATACATTCATTGCATGTTTGAATTAGTCGAGATTGTAATATAAAAAATACGTTAAAACATTTTTTCGGCGAAAGAGATTTTTAAAGCTTTTACTCAAACAGACTTTTCTGTGACAGAAGTTTTCCTTGTTTTTGCTTGGCTTAAGACCTGGAAACAATAAGTCATAATGTTGGCAGATACTTGAGACAGACCCTGCATTCAGGAAGTTAAGAATTCCAACTAAAAGTGAATTGTTTATTAAAATAAAAAAAAAAAAAAAATTGCAAAAGTTGCAGAGTAAAAAGTTCTATAAATTGTTAAGTTATAATTGAAGTTTTAAAAATGGAGGAAATTATTTCAACAAACAATATTATAATTGATTTGTATACTTGCCTGGATTGCTGAATTTATAATGAGATTTACTTACGTCAAATAATTCATCGCTCAACAAAATTGATTCAAACCCGAAATAGTTGACAAAATTCATTACGGGAAATTAAGAAAAAATTCAACTTACCAGCATGTTGACGAATTAGACGATAAAAAGTATGTTTCAATAAATTACAATAGGAAAACCTCTAACATGATCAAAAAAGCTTTCATAAAGAACAACATACATGTAGCTTTTAAATCGGAATTCAATCTCCAAAGATTTTGAAAGATAAGGGAAACAATAATCAATCTGAATTTGACAAATCTGGAATTTATAAACTGAGTTGCAACGATTGTGAATTGTATTAAATAGGGCATACAGGCAGATCTTTTTCAATCAGGTTCAAAGAACACATATCAGAAGTAGAGAGATTGAAAAATAATAGCACTGGCAACACAAAAATCAAATTAAATGTTTCCGAGCATTTATTACAATCCAACCACAACTACAGTAACATTGAAAATAATTTAGAAATATTGTATAAAGATAGTAAAGGAAAAAGGCTTAGCAGAATGGAAAAATTATTTATTTATGAAAGTCACAAAAAAGATAGTAAAATCATACTGAACGATAAAATTAATTCAAGAGCCAATCCTATATACGAAGAAATTATTAAATTGAAAGGAAAAAGAAATATCTATCGAGGACCTGTGATAACGAACCAGCCGGTACTAAAAGTTCATCTAACCCCCCGCCCCTTCCAAATCAGTCTGCCTTCGACCGTGTCCAGTGACGCCGCGGCGGAAGTGAGACCCACGTGGGCAAATCGTTGCAATGCGGTGCATTTTTAAATGTTTGTTTAAGTGTTGTATGTCGGTTATGTGTGTATTTAAACTTTTGACGCGGCTTCATTGCCAAGATATTTTAACAATTTGATGGCAACCTGTGTTAGAAGGCGATGAAGATGGCTTAGAGCCGAAACACGTGTACGCCATTCACAACAAGGATTGTTTGACGTAAGTAAATCTCATTATAATATCAAGTACACCCATTACTTGTATTAATAACAAAGCAGTTAATAGGTAAAACGTTTTACATTATCGATCAAGTTAATATTCTAGACGAGAACAATAAACATATTATTTATTAAAGGGCACAGCATAAACCTGGTTGTCAAATCCGCTTACAGTTTCATAGACCCAAATATGCATTTCCAATGTCGAAGAAGCTTAGACACAACCCCTCCGTTATATACAATCTTATCCTATTATGTTAATTGATAACAAAACTATCATCAATGTAAAAACTATCTAGTAAAACCCTTCGCTTCTGATACAGTGTCTTAATAGAAAAAAGCTATATCGTGACTAACCTATCAGTATGTCTGTTTATACAGATTACGACAGTTATAGCTTCGTCATTTTTGAGTACTAACTATAAATGTTTTACCACATGAAATTCATGAACATAATTCTTGAATATGAATGTTTTTAAGAGACTAAGTCTCAAAATGACTTTATTGTTTAATAAAAACAATGTGACAATCAATAAACAACAATCAAATACTTGTAAAATAATTTTTATGGTATTTAATTTTTTTATTTTTGATCCATTAAGTCACCACACGGAATTTCGGAAGAGAGTTTCCGAACACTCTGTATGAAAGAAATTTGACATAATCCATGTTTAATTTTCGTATTATTGATATTGAGAATCCCTTAACTACCTGTTAGGGCGTTATCAAACTTCTATAACCTGTATTATATAAATAACTAGACCTAATATCATGGAAACAACCAAATCCAATTCTAGAATAGAAAATTTTATGGTTACTGGTAAAAATTAATGGATTTCATTATCTTTGTATTGTTCAGGAAAACCTTTTATGATGAAGTACTCTAGAGTTTATTCGACAATGGGCAGTGAATACACCACAATCAACTTAAGCCTAAGAGAGAAAACAAACAGAAACAGTTTTATCCACCTACATAGCAAATCTGCCAAGACAGTTATATGAGTGTTTATGATATTGCCATAAGATTATTGTTAATGTGATGAGATAGTATTAGTCGTATATATAAGGTATCTCGGAACTCTCTGGAACCCTTTTGTATATGAAATAATGAAATAATGATAATATATATTTGTTCTTTGCATCGATACAAGAAAAAATATCTTACAAATATGGGTCTAAAAGGCTTCGTTAAGACGCTAGCCGCTGTTTCGTTTATTACTTATAATGATTTTTATCACGTAAAGGAAAGTTGTATTCAGTTCATTTTTTGTGTGAATCTTTATCATACCATTGTGCATTTACAGAAAAAAAAAATTTTTTTTCCACTGCATATTTTTAAAATGACAGCCATTTAAATTTTCAAACTCAAATATCTGTTGGTAAATTTTACAAAAATTTTACAAAACACCAAAAGTGCCCAAATTAAATTATCTAACCAATGGTCTGACAACAAATAACGGAGTTATTATTATTTTCCTATTAAAATGGCCCCTAATTTTCATCAATTATAAAGCAAAATCAATGTTTTAATGGAGAAAAATCACATAACTCCGTTTTTGGAGTCAAATCCTTATAAACTTGGTACTATTGGATAAATAGTTTAATTTGACAAAGTTTTTGTGTCTTGTACAATTTTTAGAATAATTACCAATTTTGAGATATTTGAGTTTGAAAATTGAAAACTGCCGCCATTTTGACAATATGTAGTGGAAAAAAAAAATTCCTGAAAAAGTACGTTAGTATGATAAAGATTCGTAAAAAAATGAACTGAATACAACCATCCGTTAAGGAAATAAAAATTATTTTATGGAGTTAATGATCGTCATGCATCTTTATCACAACAAAACTCATTTTTAAGAAAAAATATTTTTGTTCGTCGAGTATTTTTACAATAATACCAAATGTGTAAAGATCTGACAGCAAATAACAGAGTTATTACATACTTGCATTAAATAATTCATTTTTGTACTTAAATTTGTAATTTTTTAAATATTTTATATAGAACTATCACAATAACTGTGTCATTCGTTGTCAGATATTTGGTACCATAGGTTAGATAATTGAATTTGACGGGGTTTTCTCTTGTAAATTTTTATCAAATTTAGCGTTATTGCAAATATTTCTTTAAACAATTTTTAAATGGCCGCCATTTTGAAATACATATCAGAAAAATGTAACTCTTTTTTGAAAATGAGTTTTTGTGTGATAAGGATATCCAACATATGCACTCAATATAACCATTCGTTACGGAAATAAAAAGTATCAAGTTTAAAAAAACACATTTTCTACTAGAGACTTAACGAAGCATTTTAGGATATATGTTTATATTGGCTAGCTGAACAGCCTGAAAAGATTGTAAAGATTGAAGATGGACACTCTGTATATTTTTTTAAAATTTAGTACAATCTTTGTCACCTTTCATACGAAAAAAATAATACTAGTTCTCTGGAATCGTTACTATCTCTTTGTGTTTTTTTCTTCAACTGGTTAATGGATTTATAAATTGTCTCAATCTTTTTTTCACAAACATTGTATTCGTTTTTATTACTATCGTATATTTTTAACTGATAGAGTTTAGTAGTGAATAGGAAAACCCTAATTGTAAGAGAATGTTTCTTAAGGCATAAGCGTATTAAACAACATTATACCTATATTTTATTCATACACACCAAATATAAAACCTAAATATTGAGTTAGATTAATTTTCTTTTTATAGGTTAGACCTGGTGTCAGCTCATGCTATATTACAAAATCAAATTTAGTTTGGTTATTGGATGATACAAATTAATCTCCAAGTATCTGAGGATTTGTAGTAATATAAAAGTCTTATTTTCATCCAGCCCAGTTATTGATGGAGTTTGCAACACATCTACATGTTTTATTGTATTTTTTTTTCTCAGCAAGGAAACACACTAGAGAATTTTTAGTATATTTACTTTATGACAATTAAATGTTCACATATCGAATATTATTTTTACATTATTCATTATTTAACTTTTACATATTGATACATTCTTTTGATGTTACTCAATGTTCAAATAAGTTAATTTTGAGTTTTATACGTATAATACATTTTGGTCGTACTATACGCAATATTTTAAGCTAACATTTTACGGAAAAGACTTATAACCTTCCTGTTTATGTTCTCCTTATTAAGATCCTTCAATATCCTAATAAAATACAATTATATTTTTCCCAAAAATAGCTTTGAGCACTCAGTCTGGTTAAATGAAATAAGTAAAGATTTTTATGACACCATTTCTTATAAAATAATCATAAAACATTCAATGAAAAAGTGTTACAAATTTAAAAAATCATATATGGTGACAGTTAAATTTCTAAATGTTCAAAATAATAATTTATAAAAAACAACAATAACGAGACGAACACAGAGAGAAGAAAAGCTATTTGCCAAGATAAACACAAACAACCCGTCAGCACTGCAGGCCGGCGTTAATTAAGAGGCTAATCTACAATCCTGGCTGGCTTCTGGTGGTTATAATACAACACATTATAAAGTAGGGATATAAATAAAAATTAAACTCTATAGTACTTTCCAGGTTAATTTGTTCGTAGTTATCACGTATTATTAAATTGAAATTAGTTTAGTATAGTAGATTTTGATGGTTGTTTATTACAGTGCATTACTTCGCCGAATTTGCAAAAAATTGGGAGATTCAATAGTAAAAAAATTTTTCGTAATATGCAAGTGAACTTTTTATTAAATTTTTAATACTGTTTTAAGTACTATTAATGAATTATCAGTGGAATGCAAAACGGAATCTTAGTCAATTAGGCAGCTTAAGTTACTAACCTTTTTTACTTTGGGGAAACACACCAAGGGTAAAAAATATTTAAAATAAACTAATAAATACTACATTATAAAAACCCGTACCTTGGGACTGCCACTGCATCGTAGCTCAAACAACAACCGTCTCTTAGCCGAGTATTTTGAGCGGCTTTCCATGGTCGGGCATTTTTGTCGGCTTCGCCATTGCTCAAGAAACGTCCACATCATTTTTAGCAGGTGACCATACGTTTCACGGATGTTGTCTGGGATTTGCCTGAGTCATATTCACTAAACCCACATCTCTTCCTTTGTTTTGTTCCTCCGGGACAGTTTGTCACATTTCTTCTGGGTGAGCCCCTTATTTTAGGTATTGAAGGATGTGTCCTTCCAACTTCAAGCAAAAAAATATTTCCCAGATTTCTTCTGATTGCTTACCTTTTTCAAGGCGAGCCTAAACAACCGTCACGCCGCGGAACCAGCGACACTGTGGAACCGGTTAGACGCTGCGGCTGCATTTCCACCATCGGTTCGCCTCAGAGGATCCTTTTTGGAAACAATTTTATGTGTCTTGCCTCTCAACAACTTAATTTATTAACCTATCATATACATCTTTAATATTATACCTTTAATAATACGTATCGATTTAAAACAGTCATTCATAAACCAATTATATTCAAGGAAGTGTAAGGGGGAACTGGATTAATATTGTTTTATTTAATTATTAACTATTGATTGTTGGGTTTTAAAATTGTTAGTTTCAGGCGAGGTCAAGGCAGTAATGTAAGGAGGAAGTATTTGAGCTTGCTGTTGTATGAGTAGACTGGAACTGTTATTAAACAATAGCTTGTTTATGCTGACCTATTGGTAGCTCTGGCTTAAATAGGTCAGCAGACTTAGACTCGGGGGAGTGTGTCTAGTGCAGTGATGTGAGTGTAATAGGTTTGGGGGGTTAGGTTCGAGGGGCCATGGGGCTCAAGGCCTGGGGCCCGGGGTAAGTCTAATTTAGACGGGGTTTTCTAAATTGGGGGTTCTAATTATATTGATAATTTATTTAAAGTTTCTCTAGTTTAAAAGTTTGTATTGTTTCTTTTGGAGTTCCAGTCTACTTAACCCTAACATTAAATTTAATATGTATAAGTTGAATTCCGTTCTTGTTTATCATTAGTTTGAAACTATTGTATTTTCTGTTTGTTATGTTGATTTTAATATCTGTTAATTATATTTGGTCTGAATCTTAACATGTCTCTTTCATTTAATGAGCTACGCCCTACGTCATGTAGTGTGGCTTCTCAGTCTGGCCAACTGGGAAGTCGCACGCATGACAGGTGATGGATGCGCCGGACGTTTTGTTTTACAAAACGTTCGATCCTGGTACTGCTCTTTGGAATTGGCTTTAAATTTGGGGGTTTCAGTTTACAGAAGGGTTAAGCATTTACTTTTCAAAATTTAAAATGTTTTGGTCCAGTTTGAAGTAAATTGGAAAAAGGGACATGTTTTTTCTATTATCATAGTATGTTCAAAATTAAATTTTAGGTATCCAAGTTTTTTTTTAGTATGAGTTTTAAGTGGGGGCAGGATTGGTGTGTAGAGTTTTGTTGGAAGATGATAAGTGTAAAGTGTGTTTAGGTGGTGTTATTAGTTATGTTTATGATAATGCGTAGAGTTGGGTTTTAGTGTTACAGCACGGGCTGTGGGACAGATATTGGTTACGTGTTAATGTGGTTGTGTTGAGCCACACGGGCTTTTGCATTATCAGTGTTTTAGAGGCAAGTGGTTTGTTTGTTTCAAGTGAAGTGAAGTTTAATTTTGTGTTCTTGAGGTGTTTTTGAAATGTGAGCGAGGGTCCATGCCGCGATAAGTGTTTTTGTGCCGCGAGGGTCCATTCCGCGATGTGTGTGTTTTGATATGTGACGTGAGG
This sequence comes from Neoaliturus tenellus, assembly GCA_030545055.2. Classification (NCBI taxonomy): domain Eukaryota; kingdom Metazoa; phylum Arthropoda; class Insecta; order Hemiptera; family Cicadellidae; genus Neoaliturus; species Neoaliturus tenellus. Next base: position 84,958 of record JAQYXR010000237.1, read on the forward strand.
ATTCATGCCGCGATTTGTGTTTTATACAGGAGTTCTGTATGTTTAGTGTTTTGAGGGCACAGCGTGATTTAAGCAGAGATTGCTTTGTGTCTAATAGATGTACTGTGTTTTGTGTCGGGTAGAGAATCCCGGCATGTGTTATTTTTTTTATGTAGGCCTATGTTTCAGGCTGAGAACGCAGGTTGATGCTGAAGTTGAGTATGTTTTTCCCCTGTTATAGAAATGATTTGTTTTGAGTTTTAGGTACAGTGATAGCCAGAGTTTTTAGGCTGTGTTTTTCCAGAGAAATTTGAAAATGCAGACTAATTGAGTTTACAGGTAGGTGCTGGAGTTTTATGTTTTATCTAATGATGTGTGAAGAGAGAGTTTGATTGCTTTGGGAGATGTATAAGGAAGGAGTTTTATTTTTTAAGTTTAGAATAGATCTTAGAGTAGTGAATTTTGGGGATTTCTGTATTTATATGTTTTAGGAATGGTACTTGGTTAAAACTATGGAGTTGTTTATTTTATCATTTAAGTATGTCACTCTGTTGGAGAGAATGTTAGAAGACCAGTTGAACGAACAGACCAAAGGATTTGTTGTTGATACATCTGTTTTCAGGTCAGAACTGCTGAGTCTGGTGCTGATGAACTGCAGTAGTCGACTTGACCTTGCTGATGCATGTGATTCTTGATGCTTGTAAATAGGCGATGTGTCGAATGCATGACTAGGGATGCTTTTACTAACATTTGTTTGTTTAAATTATAATTTTTCTGTTCAATAATATTTATAGAAAATTTAAACTCAGAATTTTTTTTTCAGTGAACTACTGCACAACAGGAGCACCCCAGCCGACATTGTTTGGTCAGTCCTGCCCATTCCATAATTTTCCTTCCTAATTTTTCCATATTTCAATTTGTAAAATGTATAAGTAGGGAAATTAACTGTGTTTAAAATTTAAAATTTCATGTGAGACGCTGAGGACATCGTCTTCGGAAGAAGGGGGGATGTAAGGGGGAACTGGATTAATATTGTTTTATTTAATTATTAACTATTGATTGTTGGGTTTTAAAATTGTTAGTTTCAGGCGAGGTCAAGGCAGTAATGTAAGGAGGAAGTATTTGAGCTTGCTGTTGTATGAGTAGACTGGAACTGTTATTAAACAATAGCTTGTTTATGCTGACCTATTGGTAGCTCTGGCTTAAATAGGTCAGCAGACTTAGACTCGGGGGAGTGTGTCTAGTGCAGTGATGTGAGTGTAATAGGTTTGGGGGGTTAGGTTCGAGGGGCCATGGGGCTCAAGGCCTGGGGCCCGGGGTAAGTCTAATTTAGACGGGGTTTTCTAAATTGGGGGTTCTAATTATATTGATAATTTATTTAAAGTTTCTCTAGTTTAAAAGTTTGTATTGTTTCTTTTGGAGTTCCAGTCTACTTAACCCTAACATTAAATTTAATATGTATAAGTTGAATTCCGTTCTTGTTTATCATTAGTTTGAAACTATTGTATTTTCTGTTTGTTATGTTGATTTTAATATCTGTTAATTATATTTGGTCTGAATCTTAACATGTCTCTTTCATTTAATGAGCTACGCCCTCAGTCATGTAGTGTGGCTTCTCAGTCTGGCCAACTGGGAAGTCGCACGCATGACAGAAGTAACCAATATTAAACTATAAAATTAAATAACAAAAGCAACTACACTACACTGACCTCACAGTTTATCATTTATAAACACAAGTTCAGGTGTTGTTAAATTTTCCATTGGACGACATGTGAAAATTGTTTCCAAGCCGAGTCTGATAACTGGTAGGATATCCAGGCAAACAATTATCGGAGGAAGACCAAAAACTGTCATTTCCGGAAAGATCGGATGGTAACTTTTTTTAGCATTGTACATAAATGAAGCACCATAATATATATTTTTAATCATTAATTGAAGATAGATTTGATATTCAAACAATATTGAAACATTACTCGAATTGCAATGGGTGAGAGTGATTGCACGCTGCCATCTGGTCTCATGTCATATGCTGTATAGTGGGACGCCAGGGCAAAACATCCGGCGAAACATTCGGTGCCATGGCCTCGTTCTGCCCCCTGTCCCTGCACATCCACATCCGCACCGGATAAACATTGTCAAGTGTACAGTTTTCAAAATTTCATTGATGATTTTCAAAAGTAAGTATTACAGCTTTATTTTGAGTGTGGTCAAGAGCTACGCACCAATGAATTATATGTGAAGTATAAAGTGATAAAATGGCAATTTACCGACATTAAAAACAAACTTTCTAAAATCCAAAACTAGATGCTATTTTACACCAGATTTAAATATCTTATTATTTAAAGATATAAGAAACATTTTACAAAGTTAAAGAGCATAAAGAGTAAATTTGCTTGCCGAAATCTTAAAAACGTTAAAACGTAATAAAAGTAAGTTTAAGTACATACGTTTCTTACTACCGACGCCATTACTGTTTGGTGGAAACCTTTATTTGATAAGTATTCAAAAATCACTTGGCAAAAGTTACATCTTACATCAATGCTTGACTGAAATCAAACAGAATGTGTGATCGAAATGTTTTAATTTCCAGTTAATAACTTGCTTCATATGTTGAATTTGGTATCACAATAAAAATTCTCCAGTTCGTAAAACAAGGAAGTTGTAAGCTTTTTTATTTAATATCTAAGTAGGGTTTAAAAATGCTCACGTTTAAAAAAAAAAAAAAATTGTTTGATAAGTCAGGTTGCGAGCTACCTTAACATTTGAGAATACAGAGCATTTATTCTCAATAAATTTCTCATTTACCCTCGCACACGACTCTTAAATCGTTTAAGGTCTTCTTCTTTTCTTATTTCCGAAGGCAGTGCATTGTGAAACTAAATTATGTAATAAAATGATTGTTTTGTTTATTTGAAAAAAGTGGTTTTGTGTTTGGGGCTAGCCAACGTACAAGTTTTTCTGAAATGGTAATGATAGTGTTCTGGGAGTTAAACATGGGTTTATTGCTAAAGAAAAAGGAGAGACATTCGTAGCTGTATAAGTCAGCTAAAACAATCATAGCTAATTATATTAAAGGGAGAATAATTGAGTAGGAAATAATCATTGAACATTAAAATACAAGCAAAGTGATTTAAATGACTGTGTTTATAGCTTATTTAATTATATGTACTTAATTAATTTTTTTTATAGTAAATTTTGAAGTCTAAGGAATATCATAACTTACGACTTATTGAATAGAATATAGTGCAATTTATTTATTTTGCGAAAGTTAAAGCTCGGAAACTTAGCTCACACTTCAACGAATAAGACTGGAGAGACTCCAGAACCGTTAACAATGAAATCGCTAGTTTGCTTCACTATAGAATTTCAACCTCCGTTGGACTGAGTTCAAATATTAGCTATGAGCTATGATCTGGGTCTTAAAGGCTAGATAAAGTTGCTTAATTTAGCGCATTGGAAGTCTGTAAGTATACAATTTTGAAGTGTGCAATATATTAATTTAAATTAAATAACCAAAGTGTTAGTTTTCTTATTAATGGGTCTTCAGTAAAAAGTGTGATGTAATTATTTATATTTCTCATGATTGAGTAAGCCAAAATATAATTAGCTTGTATGTAAGACAAAAGATTAAATTTTGCACAAAACCAAGTTCTATATAAGTTTCTTCAATATTTTTAAGCTTGTTATTTGTAGAAGGCTGTAAAAATTTGCAAATATTTTAAAATTTAAATAGTAATTGTGTTATTACTTAATTTTTATTACTTTCAATACAAAATATAACTTAAAAACTAAAAGTAAATTTTGAATTGAAAATTAAAATGAAAGTTGAATGTGTATGTTATGTTTTGTTTGGATTTTATTGTATATGGTAAGGTATATTGCCAGTTTCTCTTTTAAGTAAAACTTACTGTGACAAATTATTAATAGTCGTAAGAATTTATATTTGAAAAACTACCACCCTTCTAATGAAAAGCAATATTGTGTATGATTTATTGCCCGATTTAATAGCAAATATTATGTTTTTAAAATTGCTTTGATACTTTTTTTAGAATATTATATATATTATTAACTAAAACAAAAATTAAAACAAATTTTAATACTCTATTAACTTATTATCTTTAGTTTTTAAACTTATGACTACTAGGATTATTGGTGAATATTTTTATGAAAAAAGTAAAAAAGGTTACTACAAATTTATGAGGTTATTTACCAGCAGTTATTGATGCAAATTAAAAGTCTTATCATGTTTCATATTTTTGGGTCCATAAGAGCTAGACAAACTGTTAGAAACACAATTTAAAAAATTTCTATCACAAGCTTTATAATGTAAATTATAAGCCGAGTTTTCGAAGTTTACCGCAGTGGATAATATCTGGAACAAACCCAAATCTGGTCCGCCGGACCGACTTTTACTTCTCACAGTTTTTGGAATGTTGTATAAAGTACTAAAACGGTTGATATACAGGGTGTCCAGCTTCCGCCTTTACAAAATTGCACTAAATTATTTTTTTTCGTTCATTCGTTTGTTTTATCTCAAAGCATTTCTTAAGTCAAAATCTTGGATTTATAATTATAATCTCAGACTTTTTTTATATTAAAGCCTTTAAAAATACTTTACAAATTCTATTAATAAATATACTGAAATGCATTTTATTGAATAAAACAATATTGGAGTAAAAACTATTAGGCCTAATAGGCCTACACTTACAAAAAATTACTATACGAGTTCCTTTTGTTTCGAACAATGATAAACAATTCATTACTATCATCTTTTATTCATATTTTTTCAACTTTCTGTGGAATAAGTAGCTCCAGAATCAACTAACATTTCACTGCAAATTGGTTAAGAACTGATTAACTAGATTGGAGATATGATTAAACCAATTAGTTTGGCGATAAAGCCATCGCATAGCAAGAAACTGTTTGGAACCACAGTAAGTGGAACACACAAGAAGATGTCAGCCGGACGTTCCAATAATTTATAGTTCTTCATCTAGAATATTATCTAGAATGAAACATATTAAGTAGTAAAAGTACTTGCTTCCCAGGACAACTTTAAAACTGGCTTATACTAGTTGCGAAGTTGACATTGGGTACAGCAAACGAAGTTGTCGTAACACTGTGGTTAAGTCTTTTGGCTGTCCACTATGACAATTTCCCTTTGTTCATAATCCATTCATGTTCAAGACAGCCGGGGGTGATTATCAGCGAAGACAGTTTCTGCGCTCGCCTGCTATGGTAAAACTTTCAAAATGGCGGCTGTAGTTTTATAAGTTTTGCTGAATATCTTTTGAACCGTTAAAGACAGCTAAATTTTGTAAATTAGTAAACTTTAGAAAATAAAACTTTGCAAATTTTTATATATCATATGTTTTGGTCTTTATATTTAATAAGGGTACTATTGCTCTTTAAAGCTACTTTCAATTGTGAGCTTTTAATCGAATTTCTTTTTTTGGGAAAACTATATTACGGTGGTGCCAAATGTTAAATATAAGCCTTTAACCATGTTAACGTTTTACGACAGGGTCCCCAGATACCAAAAACACCATTCATTAAAGTTTTCATCCGTGCATATATGTACTTATTAAGATAAATATATAAATATGTACTTAAATTCCGTAAAGCACGTAAACCTGGTAACGAAACGTCCGATTTTTATCAAACTTGACATGAAGGTGTGGGTTTAGGTCTATGTCGATTGGGATTATTGGACTAAGGGAAAAGGGTGATATACAGGTTCAAATTCGTCTAAAACAAGCTTAAACCCCGATTTTTGACCGATTTTCTGTTTTTGGCTTCTGGGGACCTCGAAATGAAAAAATAACGTGGTCCCGGGCTTAGGTCTTACCATTGCTACTACCGTAATAGCGTATTCCATATAAGGAAATTCGCTAAAACACAGCAAAACTACACTCTTAGTTCCAGAAGTACTTCGTCTTGTATAGGTTTACTGGACATCCAGAACACAACTCCCCATCTTCCTCGTCATTTAGATGCTCCCCCTCATTAGGATTTAATCGCAATATCTCAGCATAAAATGAAAGTTGCGGAATAAAACCATTCCTACCTGTTTTATTTAGTAAAATTACAATTAATACTATATCAAAGTCAACCAAAATGGATATGAATCTGTTTGGAACTAACACTTAGAAATGGCATTACAACTGAATGAACGTAGGACCTTTTTGGAATACAAATGGATTAGGAAAATTTTGGAATAAAACTGAATTGGATAAGACCTTTTATGGAATAAAATCAAATTTTTAAACTTGATTTTAAATTGGTTATGAATTTTTTTGGAATAAAACCTAATTAGAATCAGATTCAGATTTAAATAACGCATCCAGTGGTACCAATATCTCAATTTCGAATTTTTGGGGATAAGACACGTTTTGGAACTATACGACTCAAATATTAGTTCTCTAAACACATGTTCACATTAAAAATATTGAGGGAACATCGGTAATAATAAAACTGGAGGATATTATGGACTTGCGACAAGTGAGCGTAGCGAACGAGTTCACTGAATGGCAAAAACTTCCTCTGTTTGGAATTGCAAAGCATGCCGGGTAAGCTAGTTGTATAATAAAATAACTTTAACTTCTTCAAATATAACTGTCTGGCTGTAGAATATTCAAGGTTTTATGAAAACTATTCTTATTTATTCTTTAATTAACCACAAATCGGCTTCAATACATCAGGAGAGTCAAGGTCAAGTATTTTTATAGGCCAGATGATTATTCTTATGATTTCGGCACATGTTACATTTATTTATTTAGCTTGAACTAACAACAAAATTTTAATACAGGGTGAGACCCCCTTTACATTTTCATTTTGCTTTCAGGTATTTAAATGCAATATTTCAGGTATGTTATTTCACTTTTCAAAATTTCCCGCAGTTTCGGAGACATATGGGATAAAGTTTGCCCCATGTTATTTTTATGGAACTAAAAATGAACTTTGATTGCCCCTAGCTCCCTAACCGTTAGGTTTAGAGAAAAATGGCAAGGACTAAAAAAGTCTTAAAAAGACATGGAAATTTCAAAAACACCACAAAATGTAGGGGTTTCTATAAGAAATTTTAAAGTTGGCCGCCATATTGGAAAAATGGCGGGAAATTTTGAAAAGTGAAATACATACCTGAAAGCAAAATATAAAAGTAAAAGGGGTCCCCCATAAGAAGTATTCCGTCACATTTAAAATAAAAATAGCTATTGGATCACTTTAAGAAACTCACCCTGTAGGCCTATATCAGGCACAGGATTTGCAATCAATCATAAATATGTTACATTAATTTACATGCAACTTGATTGAGTAATTTATATTCCATACTGCTCTTGTGTCTATTAAAATTTATTTAATAAACTGATTCTGTTAAGAATCTTATTACAGCCTGCAACAAAGTTGTCCCAGCGCCATATAATTCATTACAGGGTAATGAACTCCCCACTGCAGGCTGGCAAGATTAATCGTGGGGTTTGTTTATCCTGTTATTCCACAGATATGACCACGCTGGAAATGCAACGTACGACGGATTTTGTGTTTGTTCTGTACGTAATTAATTCGAAGGATAATCTTCAACAAATAAAATAATACGTAAATATAATAACCTAATATTAAATAAAATAAACTTTAACTAACCATACTAATGTAACAAGCAACTATAATTCTAGTAGTTCTTTTTTATTGACATAAAGATTAAAATTATTACTCAGCTATAGCCTACATAACAATAAATAAATTATCTTAGATCTAATTTAAAACAAATTCCTTTAATTTAATTTTTTAATATTCTTACATGGAATAAAAATGAATTTTTTAATAGTAAAATTCCTTAATTTCCTCTTAGATACTTCATTTTCCGAGCTAAAATTTTCAAATTAATAGATAAATAATATTGAAAATTTAATTTTTTTTCATTCTCAAAAATATGTTTGAAGGAAGATGGCAGGAATTTTGTTGTTTTCCACGAGATTCGTGATGCATTTAATAATTTATGTATTCTAGTAATTTTGACATTTCTTTATAAACATTCTGCAATGTTCATGTATGTATACAGCTTAAAATGTCATAAGTTTGTAGTGCCAGAAAATTCGTCTTAACGATTGGTCTTTAATTATAAAATGGTTTGAATGTTTTTTTATATATAAATAATTTTTTCATATAAATTAGTCATTCCCGAAGTCGATAAACCATTTAGATACAAAGCTGTAAATGTAATTTTCGTAAAAAAGGTTGATAATCCTCTTAAAATTAACGAACTTTTACATTCTTTCTTGTATATTTTGTTAATATGTTTTTTAATTTAAATTGGTATCCAGTTATTCACAGTTGTTGTGCTGGTTATTTTTTGTAATTTAACTTTCATTCATTACGTTTATTCCATGGTCTCAAGAATTTATTTTTAACTCAATGGAATCAGTTTCGGTCGTATTTAAAGCAAGACATTTGTGTGAAAACATAATGATAATTTATTATATTTAAGAGATGTGTCAATTTTGAAACCTTCTCAATTCTCGTATGTCAAAGACATTAATGAATCATCTGCAAAGAATTAACCTATGAAAATTTTTAACTGCTTTGAATTTTTAATGTAGTTGTTAATACAGTAGAATAAATAGAATTTGTCTAAGGACTGAGCCCTGAGCAGAGTGTTTTTGTCGCGCTTCTTTGGATGATGAATGTTTTATTTTTTTATTTTAAAATTATAAAATAATACCTGTCTTCAAAGGAATTTGAACACCTTGAGTTCTTTCACTCAAGAACAAGGTAATCCAGTCTAAAGCCACTTTAACAAAAGCTAAAACATAAATTGCATATTTTTTCATCAAAAGATCACGAATTAATGTATCAAAAGCCTTCTTTAATACTTTGATTGAATTACATACGTGTCTCTTGATTTAACTAATGGCATTTTGCTTCTTAAATTTCTTACATATTTGGGTGGATACAGTTGAATGCTAATGAGCTATTCAAGCACAGTTTATAATAAAGTAATTGGGAGACATTGCACTTCAATTTATAACATGTATGAAGGATCATTTGAGAAAAGATTGACTTTTTATTCCAAAACCACTCCTGTAGAATGCTACTCAATTTATTTGCTAGTGAGGTTACATTATTGTGCATAGTGTTTGATGAATATGTTATAGTTTTTAAGATGTATACAGTGGTTCAAGGGTAGTATGTTAAGCATATGTCAAGCTATCTGCATTTTCAAAGTTAATTGTAAAAGCAAACGTGTTCCACAAACCAGACCACAAAAGGTCAAGTATTTCGAATACCTATTATTTCATTTTAATAGGTTTAGGTTAAAATTTTATTAAAACTTAACTTTTATTCGACGTCTGACAGGCTACCATTATCGACTCAGGCAATCTTTTGAGATTGGTTTTGTGGCATTAATTCAACTACTTTAGAGCTTTTATTTGCTATGTATAAACACATCGCTGGAATAAAAATTTATTTTTGACTCTATTTGGGCCATCCTATCATTTTAGGCATTTTCCTTACTTGGGATTTCAGGGGACTTTTCTGAGGGACGTCAGGGAATGTCATATAACACTTTTCAGCAAACATTAGCTGTACTACATTTTTTCTTCATTTCCCAGTCATATTCTGGCCTAATTTTACTACACTATTAATGTTACAGCCAATCACGTTGGACATGAGCTTGGATTTTAAGTACATATGTAATTTATTTATTTATTTATTCACATACACGGCAACACACCATTTTACAACAATAATTCAACAAGTTAAGTGGCAATAAATATTACAATAATACTAATTATAACGATAGATAGCGATGGAAAACAACATGCACAATATATCAAGTACAATAATAACAGGCAAAGTACTAATCAATCATCAAATAACAACGTGCAATAAGCTAATTTACAAAACAATGCAATAGAGAGTCGCAGCAAGACCTAGGTAGACCATCCAGCATATCAAACATTGGATACAATACTTTAATTATGCATGCGAAATTGTTCAAAATGCAAAGAAAAAAAACAAAGAAAAAATCATGCAACGCTCAAGATTTTAAGATAATGAGTCAAATGATATAGGCAATATGGAGATGCAAATTACTGACATACAAATTGGTAGAATGCAAATGCTTAGAATTAATATCAACTACAATATCAAAAACTACTAATATCACAGATTTCGCTGTAGGATAACAGTTAATTAAAAGTGACCTCTTGAAGGTTTCAAAACTTGGTCCAAGAAAATCCAGCTCAGTGCACAGCATATTTCCAGTTCTCATCAGACGGGGCATCGTGCTGTAGTACAAATAGTTTGTGAGAGCGTGGTGCTTTGAGAACAACTGTTGGTGTCGGCTCTGGCGAGGAACATGAAAGTCAACCAACTGCAAGATATCCGGGCAGTCTAAGGCACCATTGATGGTCTTGAATAGAAAAATCATATCTAGCATTGTTCTTCGTGATCATAATATATGTTGTATATATGTTGTTTCGTAATATTAATATATTCTCCAAATATTAATATTATTCTACAAAAATGTTCTTCTACGGACTTTCTACAGAAAGTGCCGTTCTATAGTATTGTCTAGACTCAATATATTGAAATGTGGATTCCATAGTCATTTCTTTTACTAGAAAATAAAAACTCGTAACTTGTTCACAAACCCGGTTAACAAATACCTGTATGGCATTTTAACAATATTCATAATTTTCAACAAGCTATCGTCTTAAATTTTAGTATGTAAATGAAGCAAAATGTTTGGGCTTCTTGCCATCATACCAGTAAGAGTGACAAAGGAGTTGAAAGTTTGGTTTTTGTGTGCACATAATATTGAATATGATGTATTAAATGACTAGGGTAGAGACTAATGTAGCAGTTAGGGGGCCTCCATTAGACCGGAAACATGATACAAATCAAGTTATAAGTGTAACTTAAGCCACTAGATGTACAAAATTACTGAACTTTACATCTATGTTAATAAAATTAGAATTTTGTCTGTACATTGCATAGAATTTTGATATTTTTGATTATTTTTACTTTTTATGCATCGCAGAATCCAAAATCGGTGTCATCTAAATTTCTTTCCCTCTGTCTGTCTGTCTCTCTGTCACTCTGTCTGTAACGCTCATGGGTCATATTTTGTCCTCTTTTCACGGGATAACGACTTTACCTAAGGGTCTAAATTTTTTTCATGTCATAGACTAGAGTGGTGTCAAGGTTCATTGCAACTTTAATTGCCCTAGCGACCTTAGGGCTTTGCCACATAGTATGTCAAAGTAGCCAAGTTGTGCTAAAATACCAATCTTTAATTTCTTTTCACACGGCAAGGGCTTTAGTAAATTATATGAAAATTTTTATTACTGTTAAATGGTGCAATTAGAACGATTTTAGCTGATCTAAAGCATCGTTCGCCAAAAAGGCTCTGCCTTATAGTAAAAGAAATATTCAATGTTAATCTTATGGGAATTTTTAATTCTACCTTTTTATGCATGCTTTTTAATCAGCTGGATTAGACAGTTTGTCATTTTCACCACAGATGGCAACACTTAAAATTTTAAATGCAGACTCTTTCATATCTAACCCTTTAACTTTTCACTAGCCTAAATACAGTGAGTAAAGTCAACTAATTCTTGGTTCTAATATGAATATTAAAATAATTTAAATGCAAATTATTACAGATCGAGTTTTGTTCCTTAAATCTTAATATGTTTCTTATTATCATTACAAACTAATTTTAGTTCCCAATTTAGCTTTCATTGCACGTTCTGACAAAAAAAGGTGTATAAAACACATAAAACACAAAAACATAAAACACAATATGTAGTTAATGAGGTTTATAAATTCCTCAATCTTTCAAGTAGTTCGGGTATATACGAGCCAATATTAATGTGAAAGAACTTCATGAGTAGGGTTCTTATGAAGAAGTGAGAAAGTCGCTCACTAAACACTGATACCACTGTAATTTTCATTCAAGGATCATGTTGATTGATTGATTGGAATCAGATTGGTTTATTGTTTTTTATTTTGTGTAAACAAACAAATATGTTTATTTTGACATTTAGAAGGTAAAAAGAGCTCTTCCCGTGGCAATAAGGAAAAATAATCCCACCACCAATGCTTTATTTTCCTCCGTTTTTCAACAAAACTAATAACATGGGATGTCACTATTCGGTTTTGTATACATTGGCAACACATGGGGTTTTAGGTAAGAAGGTAAAATTTAAGAACAAAAAATTGAAATAAGTAGACCTAATATATACACTGGTGCGGTGGCTATACGTTACTGACAGGTGTTGCGTTGTTTTACTATTGGTTTGAGTATTAAAACTTTAACTAATTTTGAATTTAGATTTAATGTTGTACAAGTCTGTACATATCTTTCATGAGTAGAACAAGATGCAGGGGTGGGATACATTGGATTTGGCATATAGCTATCGTCACATCCAATCAAGGATTCAATATTACATTTCATAAGAATCTATAATATTTTTGACAAGTCTGAGTTGTCTTAAATCATCTATGAGTTTATACTCATAGAACTATAAAGTGAATCACCATACGAATATAAACGTTTAATCAAACTGCAACAAAATCATCAATAGAAATAACTTCAAACCTAAATAAGAAAAGGATGAAACAAGATTTTAACAATTGTACCTGGTAGCTATTAAGCATAAAACTTTAAATCTAGATACGTTAGAATGAACCAACTGAAGGTTATATATTAAATTTGTGAAATCATTGATATAATTCGTATAATAAACTGTACACACACCCCGTGCGAAGAACGGGTACACAGTTAGTATTAACTAAATATATAAACTGTAAAAACGCTGTTTAGTGTTTTAAACCATACAGGGTGCACAATTTAAATATATCAACATTTATATCTCAGAATGTACGAGTATTTTAAGATTTAAATATCACATGTGAACGTTTAATAGGTAAAAAAGTTATTATTATATAAAGAAAATGTTTAAAAAGTGTTAGCTTTTTTATGTTTCCTTAATATTTTACTGTTAACATAAAATATCATTAAAATAATTAAAAAAAATATTGTTCACATTTGATATTCACTAAAAGATTTTTTTCGCGATTTTTTTTTGTTTAGATAAATAATTTGTTTTTTTTGCATGATAAAGATGGAAATCATGCACAAAATCATCTTACTTAAAAAGTTTTTAGAAGTGCTTTATTTAATGACGCATTTTATGTCAATGAACTATACTGTAGTGAATTCTAGTCGTCACGTGCAAACTCGTGTTTGTTTGGGTATTAAGTCAATAATGCCTCAGGTGAAGCTTTCATAAATACGGCTATGACAATAAAATGTTGCCTGATTCTATTTATCCGTGCTTATGCTCAGTCTGTGTTGTCTTTGGATGTTACAACAATGGTAGTTTTGTATCAATATTGAAACTAAACCGATGCTGTTTTATAACTGATTACATTAATATTTCCCAATTCCTCATTGGTTGTTTTTAATAAAACGAATTGTTATTGCTGTAATTTGCTAATATTATTTCCCTCCCCACAAAATTATCAGAATTTAGTTATAAAAAATGCTTTGCTATAAAAAATATAAAATTAAAATTTGTTTTGCCAACAAATAGCAGCGTTCTTACGTTGTTGCGTTGCTATAACATCGTTATTTGATCAGAATCAGAATCTTTATTGCCATTGATCAATCATTACATTGAAATACTCTTAGTAATATTAGGACATGTATAAGAGATAACAGAGTAGAAGTGACAGTAATAATAGCTAAATGAGCTCAATCGATTATCTAGATTAAAACAGTCAAATCCAAGAATTCATTAACAGAGTATAATGGATTTTGTAACAGCCATGAGTAAACTTTTGACTAAAAACTAGGAATGGGGGCTTCAAGGAGAGGTTCAGGCAGCTTATTATAAAACTTAATACAGTTAATTTTAAAAGAATTGCCTGTAAGTGCAAGGCGATTTTGGGGTATTTCCAGTGCTCCTTCGCCTCTAGTATTGTATGAGTCTTGTCGAGTGTAAAATTCATGTAAATTAGATTTTGTGTATGCCAAAACATTGTAAATGTTTTATTGGTATTTTATTGGTAGTGCCTCACGATTGAAAAGCTAAGATTGAAGAGGGAACTATTAGGGAAAACTATTAGTTCCGAAATCATGTAGGGTCAGTCCCTAGTCAAGCGCGAACTTATTAATAAATTTATAAAAATATATTTATCTTAGTTATTAATAGGTTGGCATACTAGAATAATGCCATGCACTGTCGACAAAGACCAAGGATCTGTGTGTAAGACATAGTGGGAAAACTGAACACCAGAATGACCAAAATCTGAGTTACTGACACCACTGAGTTAGCTAGGAGGTTTGTTGTAGAACTATTACCTCAACACTTACTAAAAAAATGCTACATCAATGTCACCCAAAATTAACACGGGAACTGCGCAAGAGGACTCATAACCTTTGACCTTTAGACTTTATACTTTCGTGGGGAACCCCCTGTTCGCCCTATTCGACAATTTATTCCAACTTCAAAAAACTGAGTTCATTGTAAATTCGTAGTCATGACATTCTTTACTTGTAATGATAATTTAAGGTTTGGGTTTGAACCTATCAACTTCTATATATCTTATATTTTTTCATCGTTTAAACGAACAACAGAGTAAAACTTGATAACACCGATTCCAGTTACCTTGATTGGATAAAAGGTTTGTTTTTGTAATTTTTTTGCGATGTTGAACCTCATGCAGAATTACACTTCGTGTTTTGAATTTATTTCGTTCGCCTGTATTAAAAAGCATCATTAAATGAAACACTGTACATAATGGGAAACATATTAGTGATATAACAGTAATTTTATACAATACTGTACCTACCTACCATTTAATGACTTCCTCCGACAATAAGGATTTGATATAACACCCTCAAGTATTTTTTATTATTTAATTCTTTTATATTATGTTAGAAGTAATGTAATCAAAATTATGTTACTTGAAATGGAGCAAGACTTTATGATCAGCGTAAGCCAACAGTTATTGGTATGGTACCCATGCCGAGGAAAATGAGGGGATCACCTTAAGCACATCATTCATATTCTTTGTTGTTATGTTCTTTCGTAGGAAAAAATACTAGTAAATATTTATTAAATAATCAAATTTAAATTAAACGAAGTTCATACAAATAAACCGTGTCATATATTTTTTCAGCAACAGCTCATTTACTCAAATATAATTATAAACTGAAATAATAACGTTTATAGGTGTATTTTTTAAACGCTTACAACGGACATATTAGTTTTTCTTACTGTATGTTAAGACTTAGTTGTCAAGTCTCTTCCATCAGTGAAATACATTTCTTAGTATAGCGGACATTGCTATATAGACAAAAGGCATAACTACTTAAACACATAGTTGGATCTGCTATGAATATTTTATTAGTATATCATTCATTTCATGTATTTAACTAGGCCCACAACATAATTTATCAAATAAAGTAAATTTTCCCTTGCAATTTTATTATTATCCACAATAACTTACAACATAAACGGTAGTATTCTATGATGCAAGGAAAAATAAATAAATATAAATGTTATTTTATTTGCGTATTATGATTTTATAATTGTGTTTGAATTATTTAAATCTGTATCCTTCTCAAGCCTCAGTGATGAAAATCTTGACAAACTCACCTTGAAGTTTTACGTAATCTGCTTAGCGTTTTGCTTGTTAACTCAACAGAAAAATGTCTGATAATATGTCACCTATTTCTGGTCACGTTGTTAGATGTTCCTAGAGTAGTTTAGACTTCGTTTCATCTTTAGAAGTTACAAATACTTAAAATCTAAATTGAATCTGCAGCCAGTAGTATTTAGTAAATGTAATTACTAAATAAGGTTGTTGATGGTAAATAACGTTGACTGTGACGGTCGCGACGCAACGTCCTGTGATCTAGCTACTTGCAGGTCACGAATTGTGGATAGTTATAAGCGATGGCTTGTGGATGCGATATTCCCTGGTGGGAATTAAAGTCCGCACTAGTGAATATTAGTTCATCCATAAAAAAGACCACCCACAAAACTAGACCAATTCGTATATATGAGGTCAAAATTGCGGTTTGGATCCCACGTTAAACTAATCACGTTAAGAAGTATGTCCCTAGATACCATTGGCTCTTGAGTTATTAATTAACAGTCCTGCCTAAGGAGAATGTCGGCCTTAGTCAGTAACAAGACTACAAGATAGCCCTACAATCATCCTACACTCATCTCTCATTCATAGTACTTGGCTTTAAACTACCTATTGAGTTAGGTCTCCATTTCAGTAAAATGTGTTAAATAATCAGATTTAAAATAAAAAATAACATTTTACGATTAATGTTTTCAATGCTTCCTCTATTTATGTAAAATAAAATTTTTGATCACATATTTATTTTGTTATATTTTTTTCTTTAATACAAGTTTAACACAAATCCTACAAAAATTTTAGCCTTTTCAATCCTAAAAAGCTAGCTTTCTTTGACAGTAAACCAATAATTTGTGTTTATTCGGGTTACATTATCCTTGTAATAGAGTAATAAACGAAGTTTTCAGATGGAGGGAAATGAATGTTTTGCAAAGTGATGTATATTCTGCTTTGAACTTTGGGTTTCAAAGAGGCCTCCCTATGTGTGAAAATGAACTAAAAATATACATGGGTGCTCAAAAAATCATTTTGATTAATAACTTAGCCAGAGTTTAAAAGCCTGATAATTCAATTGAATGCCAAAAAACTATATTGTAACTTTATAAATGAATGCCCAAGTTTAATGGAAGTCGGCCAGGGAGGAGTAAGTAAAACTCGTAAGCTTAAAGTGCAGAGGTTGATACGTAACACAAATTAAAGTGTTATTATCACACAAATGATGTCTTACTTAGTGGAGTACAATGCCGTAAACCTGGTCTATAATGAATCACCAAAAATTAAATAGCGGGAAAAACGAATATTTCATTGAAATTCTATTACTGAAACTCAAAAATTCAATAACGTGGGACATGATTGTTTAACCTCTTAAGGACAGATTTGTTATATATTATGTAGCAAAAAAAGAACTTTAATATAATGTCGTTCATTTTAAAACTGGAGAATATAATTTGTTTTAAGACTCCCTTTAGAGGACGTCCCTCAAGGAAGTCTTGAAAAAAAAAATCTTCGAAAACAATTCAAATTTGTATATTATCTTACATCTCTTTACTTTCTCAACAATATACCACAAACCCAACCTCAAAAGTTCAAGCATGTCTAAAGTTATTGAACTTCTTATTTTCATCAATATTATCGTAACAAGTTCGATTATCTGCCATTCAAGGCACGGTCATCGATTTGAGATCACATATGCGGCATTGTACTCTACTACAGGACAGTTTTAATTTCATGTTAGTATCAACCAATTCATCGTATATTTAGGAGTTTTTATTCACTCCTCATTGGCGGACCCCATGAGAATTACACACATAGTAATAATGTTAAAAATAAAGTTCAAGCATTTTATTGAATTCTCTGTCTATAATTTCTAGCTAAATTATGAATGGAAATATCAATCCATTTCCAATTTTTTTCAGCTCCTCAGTATATCTTTACCCATTAAGATCCTTGATAAAATAAAATAAACTTTTTAACACATATTTTTTAATAGCAACGTAAACTAAACAATTAGAAATAACTTTTGTTTTGTAAAGTGTTGTAAAGTGTGTTGTTGTTTTATAAATATATTTACCGTTTAAAAGTAGTTAACTCTCCTTTATTCAAAGTTTCTCCATGCCAAATTAATTAACAGAGACGCAATCTTACTGTGTAGGATTCATAATATTTCCTTGAAGCAATAATTAAAACACGTTGAGTGCGGGCTACGTTAATTAACGTAGTGCCACAGTGGCGCGGGCGGCGGCCTACGTTAATTTACGTAGCGCTCCTACCCGAAACATATTGGTTCACTGTGGGCTTAGCCATTGCTGGAAGAGGCTGATTCGCTCACCGCCTGTTGTGCCAGTCCCTGTGCTCACAACAGCGTAGTTCGTTTTCCGGTCAGCCATTTGGGGGGGGGGGGGGGTGGGGAGAGCAGTGGCACTTGCAGCGGCCTGCGTAATATTACGTAGCACTCTCGAATCGTGTAACATTGGTTCATTTGTTTAGTTTGGGCTTTAGCCACTGCCGGGAGAGGTTATATGTGCTCGCCGTTTATTGGTGCAGTCCATTTTCCCGGTTCGCAGACGATCGTTTGCCGGTTCCCCCAGGGCGCGTCGTGAACGAAGTGATTGGGCTTCACAGTGTTTTCTATTGTTACTTTTTGTGTTATTTGCGCAGTTGAGCAGGTAATTAAGACTAATCGGTGGAGAACGTGTATTCTGATGATAAAAATCGCTTCGATGAGAGTTTTAAGTGACGATCCCCGGCACCACTGGCGGACTACGTTAATGTACGTACCGGAAATGACGTCATGATATTTTTCAGGAAATAGATGAATAGACAATTTCTGACGACTTTTTAGCAACATACAAGCAATTACCTAGTGATTAAAAAAAAATTCGCATTTTTGATGACCCCATATATGGATTTTCCGCACTCAACGTGTTAATTAATCAAGACATTCCAATTAAAACTCATTGCTTTGGTGTCTTCAAAAATTCATGTCTCCTTGTTGTTATTGTCATTCCATTATTGAAAAATATAGGAATTCGCTACATATCTAAATCTCGTTTGTTTCTATTAGCACATTGCTTGAAATTTTAGACTTTTTGTTACCAAATTTCTTTTCATTAAAGTAATATAGGAAGATTTAATCTTCCTATATTACTTTATCGAAGCCTTTTTCCCCGTGATCATTATTATGGAACTGGGTTGTTTCCTGAATCCTGGTTGGGAATGCCACATAGTGCTATGTTCATTGAATTGAACATTAAAAAATGACATAAA
Organism: Neoaliturus tenellus; assembly: GCA_030545055.2. Lineage (NCBI taxonomy): Eukaryota > Metazoa > Arthropoda > Insecta > Hemiptera > Cicadellidae > Neoaliturus > Neoaliturus tenellus. The sequence goes on from JAQYXR010000237.1 coordinate 103,870, forward strand.
AATTGGGAGTTACTATTTACAAAATGTCTACCTATCCCCAAATCCTAAAATTTTGAGGAAGGGATTAAACAATTTTCAGATTAAAAGTCCTCTTTTGGTCACCAAGACTTCTCCAGAACATGATCCAGCCATTCAGGATAATCGTGACTGATCATGATCATAATGTCCCTTTTTCGATGATCCATAATATCGTTCCGTAATTGTTATCCTCAGCTGTTAAATAAAATCGTGATTTCCCCCTGCATTTTATGGATTGGGGGGGGGGAAGGGACACCCTATATTTGCCTTTAGAAAAAAGATGGCCGGATATGAATAGTTATATTGTATCATTAGTAATGGATTATTTAAAATAATTTTAATTTAGTTTGGACTTATACCTTTATGATAACTATTATTTTCCAATTAAAATTGTTTTCGGAGATTGTTACATTTAACAGTTTTGTATAAAATATAATTTAAAGTTACGCAGCTTACCTCACTGAAACTAAATGCTGAACTGCTTTAAATGTTTCATACTTGTTTTATTTTTCATAACCGGAATGAAGTATATATATATATATATATTTATATATATATTTATATATTTTAATTGAAGAGTGTTAAGCTACATGAAAACGCATTAGCCTACTTGGTATAATAAATACTCCCGGTCTTAAGGGATGACAAAAAGGTCATACCTTATTTAAAAACATAAAACATGTGCAATACATTCTGCTATATTAAGTTTTATTTGGATAATTTTTTTCGTTAATGATGCGTAATATCTTATTTCCTTGGTTCTAATATTTTATTAATTATTTTTCGTTGCACTGAGTGTTTTTTTTTAAATCAACTGTGGTTGAAAACCGCTTTAAAATTGAGACAATATTTGTTTAATTTAACCGATCAGAACGACTGTGGGGAGTCAGCTCAGGCCAGCTTTCAGTTGAGCTTAGTTTACCCAACAGTCCACTTAACTCCTAAATTAGGATAAAACTTGTTTTTGCTTTCTTAGGCTGTAAAATGTTAATACCTCTTTTGCAGCAGACCCACGTACTCAGCGAATTTCCAACGAAATTTTTGTATGTTTTTGAATACCCTATCGTAAAACGTAAAAACCAATAGGTTTGCTACCATATGGGTTTTGTTAACAAATATAAGTTAAAACCTACGTAGTTAATGTACATACCAAATTGTATGGACAAATATCTATAAATAAGCAATATAGAACGTTTTTTATTTCCCATAAGAATAACATGGGAAATATTTTTTATTTAATTTTCACACACAAAGCTGTAATTCCATTTTTATTGATAGAACGTTAAATGCCAACATAATCATTACAAACATGAATTGATGTATTAAGTAAATATAAACAAGAAAATTTATGCTTTGTTTGAACTGTAATAATTCAAGCACTAACACTACAAACTGAACTTTTACTCAATTATATTGTTTTAAATATATTTTATATGGAATATTTCAGTGTTTAACCTCATTCTCATCAATCGTTATTACTATTATATTGCACATGACGTAACCGTAAAAATGTGTGATTAAAAAAATCAAATAAATACAACTTTAAAAATATACCCCTCTGTCTTTGTTAATCTTTGACAAAAGAGAACTAAAAATATTATTTTCACCAACATATTTGGATTCAATTATTGAGAACAAGAGCTTTATGATATTCAAAGCCTTTTGTAATTAATATAAAAAAGCATCCCACGGAATAATCATTTTTAATTAACAAAGTTTCTTAATTACTCTTTATTTTCCAAAACTATGTTTATTATAGATAACATTTACTAATTAAGTATAAATTATATATTGTATAAATTTACTGCTTAAATATGTTTGTTGACCGTTAAAATTCGTTACGAAAACATTTTTATTTTATTTTTTATATATTATTCATAGAAATGACACGGAATAAACTACGATTTAATTACATTCATTTATCCGTTTTATTACATTTAACCATAATACCTTTTATACGAAATCTAAATCATCCAAACTGTGTTAAAGTTACAAAAAATTCATTGACTTACTTATTATTAATTTTTATATTTAAAAAGTACTTTTTCATTTTTTATTCATACAGAATGCAAATTTGAAATATAAAAACGTCCAAATAATAATAATTTTTAATTACATATAGTAAAAACATATACCCCTAAATAATCTGTATGATAAATGAAAATGAAATATTATGGGTTTATTGTGTAGTTGAAAATCTATAACAACGTAAGGTTTTATGTAGTAAAACGTTTTAAATATCTTGTTATTGTCCTGTATGTTCATTTAAGATTTTTTAAATATATACCAATGGCAACTTTAAAGAAACCTAAAAGAAGTATGAATCATCGGGCGACAATGGCTCCCAACTGTGACTCTCATCGTCATATGTAAAAAAGAAAATCTTCAAGTATACAAAGTACTAAAAATATCCACATTGTTATTGCAGTCATTAATATTAGGTTTAATTTCTTTTATAACTTGTAAATAAATTAAATTTCAAAGCCTTAGTACTTTTTGTAAATTTTATGTGATAATTTGTTTAACTTTTTCAAGTCCCACTTTGCTATTTAAGGCAATTTACATCTTTTCCATAAAATAAAAAAATTAAAAAAACGTAAATATTGTAAGTATGAGTTTAATACTATAAAAATTTGTTCATTTTATCTTGTAAACCATTATGAGTGTAATTATGTAAATAATAGATCGTTACTTTTAGAGACCTTCTTAAAATTTAAACTGGCGTATACCAAAATAATTTTGGTGTACCCTTACAGTTACACGTGTAAAGCATACATGTTAAAATGTTTACATGGTGGTATAATGTTCTCTTTAAAACATTATATCATATGTATCTTAATTTTAATTTTATATTTATCTTAAATTTTGAATTCATTGGCTTATTTATACGTCCTTGACATATATGATGATATATGGGTTAATATGTATGGTAAAATGCATATTGAAGTTAAAATACATCCATCCATCATAGTGACATCCATCCAGACCCAATGCGTGAGTGGTCAGTGACTCCCTGGGTTAAGCTTAGATTACATGGCCATCTACTTAGTCCGGTAAATAATATTGGAACTGTATTCTTTAATTTTTTTTTTTTTTTTTGCGAACTTCCCATAGGGGGAAACTATTACAGTAGGTCTCATGGTATAATCCTAAGCTCGTTTTCACGTGCCCAGAGACATAGAATAATATTCATGAAAATTCATATTATATATATTGATGTAAGGATTCACATGTTAGGGCTGCTATAATTATAATTATGAAGTTAAAATAATCTATATAATATGTATGTATTTGTCCCTAGACACGTAAACTCTCGTAAAACGGTGCCATCATCAAGACCTACTTTAGTATATATGTGTAATGTATTTATTTGGATGATTTAGTAAGCCAGATATATCGACTTAACGGAAGAAATTATTTTGGGGGGTTTTGTACCCCAAAATTTTTTTTTAATTTGTCTTATTCGGTTTTTAAAAATTTAAATTTTGATTTTAAACACTCGATTTAGCTGGAAAACAGACAATTTACTATTTTGATCATTGTGTTGTATTTTGGGACTCCAAAATTACTCTTATGGAGAAAAAAGATGTGTTAATATTTCACTTATTAACCAATTTTTTTTTTTTTTTTTGGATAAAACTTAGTATTTAGCTTTATTTTGATAAGTTTTATAGTAAACAATCTTGGTTTTTGCACTTATCATGGCAGCAAACCTGCATACTCTTTTCCCATGTTAATCATATAAAGAATAGACTACCTCCTTTATTTATGGATATACAGTATATTGATGGAACTTAGTATATGACTTCATATGATCGGAATAAAATTTGTTTATGCTAAAAAAACACTTTTAGTGTTCCCCATTGCAGCATACCTAACAACTTTTTCCTTATATTTATCATAATGAGAATAGACATTTATTGCCCTTTTTATGATCTTATGATGAAATTTTGTTTTCAGGTTCATATGGTCAAATTTAATATTATGAATTTTGAAATTCTCTGAGTACGCAGGTCTACTGAGACGGGTTTAAACCTTGTAAATGTGTGAAGAAGTATATTGAAATGATACATATTATACATGTATACAATAAAATGTCACAAAAGCTACCAAGCCGTTGTGGGACATTATTGCTACACTATACAGGGTGAGTTTCTTAAAGTGATCCAATAGCTATCTTTTTTTATTTTAAATGTGACAGTATACTTCTTATGGGGGACCCCCTTTACTTTTTTATTTTGCTTTCAGGCATTATTTCACTTTTCAAAAATTCCCGCCATTTTTCCAATATGGCGGCCAACTTTAAAATTCCTTATGGAACACCCTACATTTTATGGTGTTTTTGAAATTTTCATGTAACTTTAAGACTCTTTTATTCTTTGCTATTTTTCTCTAAACCTAACACTTAGGGAGCTAGAAGCAATTAAAGTTCATTTTTAGTTCCATACGACTAACATGGGGCAAACTTTATCTGTCCATATCTTCGAAACCATTGAGAAAAATAAAATATATTTACGTATAAAAATATCTTAAATTGAGGTTTTAAGAACATTTCACTCGTAAAAATTATCATTTACCCATAAATTAACTTCTTTCCAATATGGCGGACAAAAAAATACATTTTTCAAACAAGTTTTTGTTATTATGAAAAAAATGTTTTTAAAACATCAATTTAAGACATTTTTATTCGGGAGTATTTTTTATTTTCATTAATGGTTTTGGAGATATGGGCAGATAAAGTTTGTCCCATGCTATTCTTATGTAACTAAAAATGAACTTTAATTGCTTCTAGCTCCCTAACCGTTAGGGTTTAGAGAAAAATTACAAAGTATAAAAAAGTCTTAAAATGACGTGTAAATTTCAAAAAACACCATAAAATGTAGGGTGTTACATAAGAAATTTTAAAATTGGCCGCCAAATTGGAAAAATGGCTGGAACTTTTGAAAAGTTAAATACATGCCTGAAAGCAAAATAAAAAAAGTAAAGAGGGTCCCCCATAAGAAGTATACTGTCACATTTAAAATAAAAAAGTTAGCTATTGGATCACTTTAAGAAACTCACCCTGTATGTAGAGGGATGATTGCTATAGGAATGATTGTTATTTCGCTCACAACCACTTTCCAGTAATGAGCCACTTTCAATGCATCTCCCTCGCCGTAGATTAGCCCCGGGGTTGAGTTTAATTAGCATTACTCATTATGTTATCAAAGCTCATTTAGTTTTTATCGTAATAAGTGTATAAACTATTAAATTGTAATTTTTTTTATTTTAAAAGATTATTTAAGCTTACATGAGACCCCACCTTCAAAACATGAACAAAACTAAAACTGCTTTAGAAAACTACGTTGTTAGTGTAAAAACTATGTATCAAAATTTATCTGTAGTATTTAAACAAGCAATTACGAGATATTTTTACTCCATTTTGATTAATATTGGATCTTTTTATAACTTAATTTTATCAAAAATGTTAATTCCCAGTAAATATTTTTTTATAAAAACATCAGTGAACTGATTTTATACAAATTCATAAAAAACGATTAGCTTTTATGAATAAAGATTCTATAAAACTAGCTTTTAATATAAAAATTTCATTCTTCTTTTTATTGCGTTTTACTTATATCTTATTAAATATTTTTTATGTCTCATTTTGCCACATTATTATTAGGTAATTCTAGAACAATGGTACACAAATAATTTAATTTTAACATTTCATCATACGTTAATGAAAGTTTCATTTGTAAAATCTACCAAGTTTTTCTTAAAAGAACCAAAAAGTGTCAGATTCAACTACCATGTTGAAATGCATATTGAAGCTTAGCCGTCCAGAACCAGTAATCGAGTGGTCGGTGACTCCCTGGGTTAAGCTTAGCTTACATGACCATCCACTTAGTCCTGTAGGATTTCGCCTAATATACTGATTGGTGAACCAATGCTTATCCTCGAGTATATTAGGCTTAACTAGTCAGTAGACGAGGTAACGAATGATACGCGAGTTCGCCACTACCCAACAATCATGATTAATACCGGGTATCAGCTTATTCCCTGATTGATAACTGGATTGCATTCTCATACTCCATGTGTGTATGCGGATGTGCGTATGTGTGAGTATGTGTGCGGGTGTGCGTGTTGAGGGAGTGTGGGGTGCGTGTGTGTGTGTCTGTGACAATGAGTATAAAGAAATTCAATAGTTTTGTATGTCCGTCTAAGATGAACTTGTATGTAAGGTGTGTGAATGGAAGGCCAAGTATCTGTTTTACAAAAAACCCGTTTTGGGAAAAAGTTTCAAGGAATTTTGGGATGGATTTATACTTACGCATTAATTAAAATTTCGTATAATGTTAATAATGTTATCTCATTTTTATAGCAGTATATTCTAGTCAGTTAAGTTTTTTTCCCTTTATACGGACTTACTTTATCAGATTGTGTTTTAAGTATGGTGAGCATTTTGTGTTTGCCTTCCTTCATGGACTTATATGAACTCGTTCCCCACCCACAGGCATTTGCCCATGTGGGGATCAATTTCATTGTTTATCTCATATTGATTTTCATTGTAATATGTTCATTTTCTAAGATAAATATTCTTTCATTTCTTTCATTTTCCTGAAATAAAGATTCTTTAATTTCATTTCTTTCATTTCATAGAAGGCTTAACCAACCAAAGGGTTACTTAGATATGAAACGGCTAGAATTTTGTTATTAAACTGAGATCTCAAATTATTTATGGATTAGTCTTGAAGATTAAAGTTAAGTGAAACAATTGAAGAAACAAATAAAACCCATACTTTGCGTATAAAAGGCTAATCAACCCGTTCCTGATGACTTGTGTTTAAGGGATGGATAGTACATTTGGGATCATCAAGCGATCTATTCTAACATTTGTTAGTGTAGATTTTAATAGATTTTACTAAAATTGTAGCACTGACTGCACCTGTCATTGAATTGAGTCACGTGGTTCCTGTAATGATTATATGAAACAATGGTAAATGAAATAAATGTAATTTTACGCAATACTCAACCATCCATTTGTTCGCTTTCATGTAGAAACAAGCGTATATAGTCCAGACAACAAGTTTTAGAAAATTAATTTCACATGTTGTGCCTCAAGTTTAACTAAAGAAGACGTTTCCGTTATAGTGACTAAAGTTTTGTTTTATTGTTTTCCGAATTTGTTGGTTAAACTTGTTTTATTTTTAAGAATAGAACTTTTATTTTTCTTTAGATGCCTTTTAAAATTATTATTTTAGTTTTTAGTATCCCCCTTGTAGTTTTAATTTTTCCCTGTTCATAATTCATGGTCAATATAATTGAAACCCCTACATTAAGTTTAATCTGTAAAACAAATATTTCAACTCGAAAAAGATTTTTAGTAGTCGTATAGTGGAATACGTTCAATCCATTATTTGCAAAATTTCTTAGACTGCAAAAAAATCGCTTTGCTCAATATAATATAGGCTGATATAGTGATTGAGTAAATCCCCATACGGTTTATTAGTACCATTCACTACGATGACACAATAAATCTTGATACTTGTACAGCACATATGATTGATACTGTAAGTAAAATTATTATAAAAAACACAACTATACAGAATTTGAACTCCAAAAATAGGAAAATTAAGCCCTGGATTACAGCTGGATTAATTAATTCAATACGGGAGCGAGACAAATTGCATCTAAAGTCTATAAAGCAGCCCAATAATTACAGATTACGAATGCGATTTATATTTTATAGAAACATGATTCATTCATTAATAAAACGTGCTAAGTTTGATTATTACAAAAATAAAATAGAGGATTCAAAAGGAGATCCTAAGAGATTTTGGCAGTTAGTCAATGAGGCAGCAGGCCGTCCGTCAAAAAAAGAAACTTTCCCCATTAATGAATTCGCGACTGCCGGCGACACTGTCACTCTTGATCAAACTAAATTTATTTCTAACTCGTTCAATAATTATTTTGCGTCTGTTGGATCAGAACTTGCAGCGGCATTGAGACCTGGGGGGCCACCACCTGCCTTGGTGGAAGCCGACCATGTTCATGATACTGTTTTCAATTTCCAGCATGTTAGCAGAGACGACATAATCAACGTGGTGCATAGTCTAAGAGGAGGTTCTGCACCAGGAATCGATAACATTCCGGCCAAATTTGTAAAAGAGTGTATCAACTCGTTGATTGAACCTCTGTATTACATAATAAATAGGAGTTTAAGAACGGGTGATTTTCCGAACGCATTAAAAATTGCAAAAGTAATCCCTCTATTTAAATCTGGAACTAAATCTATTAAATCAAATTACAGGCCAATATCTCTTTTGACTGTATTTTCTAAGGTAATCGAAAAATGCGTAAAAATTCAACTTTTAAATTACCTGAATCAAGAAAATATAATTAGTAATTTTCAGTATGGGTTCAGAAGTAACAAAAGTACTTCGGATGCTTTTTTTGATCTAACCAAATTGATTTTTGAGTCTTTTGGAAATAATTCTAAGATTTTAATTACATTTTTAGATCTGTCTAAAGCTTTTGACTCGGTTGACAGGAATAAGTTGATTGAAAAGTTAGAGGCTATTGGTGTAAGAAATCAAAGTCTTACATGGTTTAAAAGTTATTTTGACTCCCGAAAACAAGTAGTTTCTATAAATGGTGTAGTAAGTGACTCAGTTAATGTAGATTACGGGGTTGTGCAAGGAAGCACGCTCGGGCCTATTTTGTTTCTTATATATATTAATAATATATCACAAATTCAATTAAATAGTAAATTAATGTTGTTTGCTGATGACACTGCTGTTGTGACTACTGGCTGTACGTGGGATGAGGTGTATAAATTAGCATCTTTGGATCTACTCAATATTAAGTCTTGGTTTGATTATAATACGCTTACTGTTAATGTTCAAAAAACGAAATGTCTACCTATTTATCTTAGAAATGATTTTAGTCCGGGTGAGAGAACACTGAAAATGCATTGCTGTGGAGATGCATTGGCGAGTGATTGCATTTGTGAAGCAGTTGAGCGTGTGGAACAATATAAATATTTGGGAGTTATATTTGACTATAAATTAAACTGGGCTCCACATGTTCAATACCTGAAAAACAGATTGCGTAGTTTTATTTATGCATTCACTCAGCTTCGTGCAATCCTCTCAATGCAACAGCTGAGAAATGCATACTTCGCCTACGTGCAGTCAGTGTTACTGTATGGAATCATGGCGTGGGGAGGCGCACTGCCGACAATATTGGAGCCATTAGCGATTACTCATAGATCTATCATAAAAACTATTCTAAAAAAAGATTCCAGATATCCCACTTTTCAACTTTTTAATGATTTTTCAGTTCTTAGTATAAGACAACTTTTCATAAAAATTTTACTTATGTACATTAAAATAAACAAAGAGAATATTTTTGTGCCAGCGCAACATCACTATACAACACGCAGTAATATTAATATCGGATTTGTATTTCCTAGGCTCACTCATTCTTATTTAAAACACATACCATTTTATCAATGTCATATTCTTTACAGAAACATTCCAGCAGAGATCAGATTGGCTGAGAGTGATAGTGTTGCAGTGTATAAGCGTCGTATTACCAATTGGCTTTCAAATATGGGGTGGGACCAAGCTGAAGCTCTGCTTCGTTCTCATTATACTTAAATTCAACTAGGCTTAAAGTAAATTAGTACTTGATCAGTAATAGTTCTTTTCTGTTTTGTTTAATAATATATATTGTTTAATAATGTTTATATAATGTCAGGTTAGGTAGCCTACATTGTTACAAATAATTTTCATCAGGGATTTATTATACCATGTATTAATTTATGTATTTTTTAGTGTCACTATCATCAAATTTTTTATTAATATATGTATTTTTTATTTAATTTTATTAAGGTTCTAATAATTTAATTAATTGTGTATATTTATGTTCCTCTGTGCATTATCAACAAAGTGAAGTGTGTGACCGGTGACCGACTCATTCCCAGCCACAGACCTGGAGTCTACTTGGGAATTATTTATTTCCTATGTATATGCACACTGTAATTATTGTAAATTGTTGTAAGGAATAAAGTTTGTTTGAATTTGTTTGTTTGTTTGAACCATATCTGTACTGCCATACTAGTACTAATATAAAGTATATGTTGTCTGCACCCTTCGTTCATCTACTATTGTCTACAAAGTACTTACATCTGACAAGCCTGGCGATATAAGAGAGAAGATGAAAACTCCCTTTGAGGCACGATCTCACGGTAAGGGACCGGATGCTTTGTTGGAGCTGCCTCCAACACAGAACGTCTGGAGGTCGATAGGAGGCCATTTTGCTATTTTGACCTTAAAATTTAAAATGAAATGCCCTTGGCCTTGAGGGTGGCAAAATGGGTAGTACAATATTTGTTTATGTGCACAAGATGATGTTGGATAAAATCTCATTTGAAAAATCTTTTGTTTTTTCCCTTTAATGTCTTATTTTCTATAGGTTAATATTATTTTATTCATCGCATTATATTAAACGAGAAAGTTTTGAGATAGGGTATATGGTTGGAAATTATTTCGCAAAGTACAAGCGGAAAGCCGTTCCGGAGGGCAAATAAGTATTCTTGGGTGCAAAATAAAGGTAGTTTAATTCATCAAAACGTTCGAAACACTCGGATTATTTAGTAAAAATCGTTAATAAAAATAATTTTTCTCCATAAGAAAAGCATTGGAGAGATCACCTGATTATAAACATTTTTCTGAAATGTAAGTCCCATGTTTTAACCATGTAGCTTCTTTGTGTATTGAAAACGAACAATATTCTTAGTTGTGTTGGTTGTTTGTCCAGAATCCCAAAAAAAGCATGAGTGGAAACCCGGTATTGAGCGATAAATTCTTGAGTATAAAATAACGGTAAGATAAGCATAGGTGCAAATCATATGATTATACAATATGTTAAACATTTTTAAGTACCGTCAATATATACAGAACCGAATAAGTAGTGACATCCTTAAGGGGAAGTAATAACGCCACATTTGAAACTCAGATAGCACTAAGATGTAAATTTTATTTACGAAAGTAGTGTCTTTTGGCCACTCCTGGCTCAGGTCAAGGTCAGCGGTTGGAAGTGGCAGGTGTGGGGTTGGAAGTGTGGGGTGGGGGTGACAGTGATGGATGGGTTTGGGAAGTGGGTCAAGGTCATTTGGAGGGGGTTTTAAAAAAGTGGGAGCCGCAGGGGCTCGGTGGGAATGGGGAGGTTTTCGTTTATTTTTAAAATTAAATCAAAGTCGTGTTGTTGTGCAGAGAGGTGTTGAAATATCGTCCAACGGTGAGGGAGTGGTAGACGCCGAAGGTGGTGGCGAAGAGAAGGTAGACGCACAACATGCAGAGTACGAATTTGAACAGTTGCAGCAGGCGGACCATCCCTTGTTGATTTTCCGTTTCCAATTGCAGCCTGTTGATCTCTAGTTTGAGTCTGTCCTCTTCCAATCGTGTTTTAAGTGAAACATCATCCATCATGTTTGTGTGCTTGTTTTAATTTCTGTTGGTGAAATGGGAGCGGTGTTGACGGTCGGAAAGTTGGCGATAAAATGAGAAACGAAGATGAGGACAGGACATATTTACTGGAAAGTGGTGGGGGGTTAAGAAAAACAGTTGTGTGTCCGATCAAACGTCATTGTCAGCTGTTGGTGTAGGTTTGGAGGATGCAGGAGTGAGTCCTAGCAAACCATCTTCATCTCCACTCTCAACTCTATCGCATGTTGGACAACCGTAAACAAGTTCCAAATTCATAGTGATGCAGTGGAATTTGTCTATAATATCTTCTAAAGTTTCCATTAAATCTTTTAAATCATGTCTTGTTCTAATTATAAAAGTAGATTTCATATGTGGTAGCGGATAGTTGTTCATTGTACGGGAGTCGGGAAACAAATGGCGAGCGTCAGTCAGCGGCTCGCTTATATGCTGGCAAGGGCGGTGGAGGGGGAAGTGGAGGGGTGGTGGCGTGGTGGGGGAAGTGGAGGGGTAGTGGTGTGGTGGGGGAAAGGCGATATGCCCCCATGCGAACCGTTGGCCAGCGCATTTCGCTGCGGATCGTTGTTCATCGTACGGGAGTCGGGAAACAAATGGCGAGCGTCAGTCAGCGGCTCGCTTATATGCTGGCAAGGGCGGTGGAGGGGGAAGTGGAGGGGTGGTGGCGTGGTGGGGGAAGTGGAGGGGTAGTGGTGTGGTGGGGGAAAGGCGATATACCCCCATGCGAACCGTTCGCCAGCGCATTTCGCTGCGAAACGCCGTTCGGGTAGGTAGTAGGAGGTGTACTATAAATATTAAATTTATATTTAACTAGAGCTTGCATTTCTTGTTCCTCGTTGTTTAATTCAATAATTTTAACACCATTAGTTGTCTGTTCCTCTTCCTCTTCACTTTGCGACGATGAAGACATGGAGGTGCCTGAAGAAGATGATGACGATGAAAATATTTTGGTAGGATTGACATATTGCACTGTGATGTTGATCCATCTTAAAGGATGGTTATCCATAAGTGTGAGTAAGTTTTGGAATAGGGTTTCCATCTCTTCTCTGTCGGTAATTGAATGTTGAAAGGAAATGAATTTATCATCCATGTTGTTGTCAGTGCAAGTAATGAAATAAGAATGAGAAGCGTATCGAATGATCCGTAGAATATATGTTGTAAAAAATAAGTGGTGGGGGTAATCTCAAGGTCAATCAAATGGAGTTTTAAAAAAGGGCTGCAGTCAGTGACTACAGCTATACATTTGAAGCTTCAACAGGTTCAGAAGACCAATCTGATCTATACTTGCACGCACTTATGATGCATGTACAAAAGTCGTCTTTATAATATGCATTGCACTCTCGACAAATGACAAGTTTTTCCGGATGAAACTTGATACACCTCTGGGGACAGCAAGTGTGGAAGTATCGTGATTTATAAATCTTGAAGGTTCGCAATTTTGGTGGTGGTAGTTGCTTTGTTTCGCATCTGCAGTAACAGGATCCAAAGAATTCGCACTTTGTACAGGCTAATCCGTCTACCATCCATCTTCCTAAATCGGTGCATTTCTGTTCACAACAGTAGCGCGGTGAGTCCTCGTTTTTCTTCTCTTCCATGTTGGCGCTTCTAAGTTTAGGCAAGAAATGAAGTTGTATAGTGTAGGATAGAGTGTTTTATAGATTAAGAAAAGTGGTGGGGGTAATCTCAAGGTCATCCAAATGGAGTTTTAAAAAAGATCATCTTACAAGTGTAAGATGTATTTATTTAAGATAATGAGTTTTCATCTTCTTTTTCTTTCTTTACATCTTGTTTGTATTTTTCTTTTTCTTCTTTAGCCATAGCGATGAGATCTTCAGTGGATAGTGGATGTACTTCAGGAAATTTTAGAATTAATTTTGGTTGGAATCCCTCTTTAGTTAATACTTGAAGATCGGACGTCATTTGTTCTGCACTTTGATAGTCCTTTCCGTAGATTTTTCCATTAAATTCAATCATCATTCTGTACAACATGGTATTAATAGTTGTTTTCGCTGCGTCAGTTGGAGAGCAAATGATGATTCTGTTAGGTTACACGTTCCTTTTATAGATGCTACAGCGACCACTTGATATTATTTAATATTAGTAATATTTCTGGAACTTAACATTACTTTGAGTAGATGGTGTTGTAGTTGAAGGTTGTGTGGAAACGAATACTTCTTCGTTGCAGAACTTCTGTTTAGGAAACATCCTCATGTTGTTAGCGTAAACATCAATATTTAAACGATAACCACCGGCAAGTAACACTCGCAGTTCATTAATAAAATCGTCGAGTTCTTCAAAAGTTGTAATGGTGGTGGTATCATATGATGCACACTTAACCTTAAGAGACATGTTGTTATTCGTAATAACTGGAGAGCCAACAGAGATGTGTACAGCACGAAAAGTAGTCGTAGACTGATGAGATCCTCAAGAAAATTACGGCCTTTATATACCCTCGAAACTAGGTCAAGGTCATCCAAACGTGTTTTTAAAAAAGCAACATATCGATAGTGCAGAAACACTATCGATATGTTGCCTTTTCTTATTATTTTTTTTTCATTTTTATTTTTTATTTATTTAAAATCAGTTACACACATGTACAACAGTATATATAAACTACAGACTAGTTGCTAGTAGGCATAACATGAAGTGTAAGTTCAGTAGAGTTGGTTCCACTAGGACCGTGGGATGCCAAATAGAGTGCGCCGGGGTGAATCAGTCGTAAATCTTCATTCTGCAGCAGTTGAACGAAGCGTTTGGGAAGAAATACTTGAAATTTCGGTTCATCACCAGGTGTGTAGGGTGCTTCACTCAATGTGCAATTGATGGCGTCTCCATTTGATGTTTCCATCTTCTTAATAGTGTGAATAATGTAATGTTTTTCTTCCTTCAATTCTGAACATTTCTTTGTCGGTAGTATTGTAGATTTAGAATGTTTGTTGAATTGATCAACAAGTGACTGTAGAAAAGTTTGCGATGCCATTATTTTCTTCTTACTATTGTTCGTCTTCTTCTTCTTGTGCTTGCGCGTCAGAGGTGTTGACTCCTCGGAGGTTAGAGTAATACTCATGCATTGCCATAGTGCCGCTCTCGCTTTTATACCCATCGCTTCCCCCACCACTTTGCTGGAGATAGACATTCAAACGATATGCGTTCTTTAAAGCACATTGAGACTGCCGATGTTTAAAGTTTTTAGATGCAATACAGATGTTAGCAAAGTAGCAATAAAAATCTTTCTCCATTTGCACATTTATCACTTCATGGTTTGTATATGCTTGTATCCAATTTGCTTTTTCCAATCCTCTTGTAAAAATAGTTTTGAACTCTTTGCAGAAATGATTCATAATGTGTGGCATCATATTGTAGGTTATAAAACCTTCATCCCATGTTAGATTATGAAAATGTTTCATCAACCATTTGTTTGTTACTTTAGCTTTGGTTGTTAATCTGTTGAACGGCAAAGGAGGCATGAATAAAAAATGATAAACAACAGATGTTATCATATCTAGTACCACTAACTCTTTAATTATAAAATTTCCATCATTACCACGGAATGCCTGAAACTCTATGATACCTCGCTTTACTTCCATTATTTCCGTCTTCTTAGAGAATGAAACTCGTTTATCCATGATGACGTTCAGTAGACAACTGGTATGTCAATGCGGATTGACAGCCTTTTATACTCCAACATTCTTCTTCTTCTTCTTACTTACAATATTCTTTGTCTGTTTTAATTTGTTGTTGATTGTTGATTGTTGAAACGTGATTCGTTTTCCTTGTTTTCTTGATTTTTTTCTTCATCTAAATTAAAGTTGGTTTGATTGCGGTGTAACTGTCTCCACATCTCTACTTCATGCGGGATCCTATTGAAGATTGAAGTATCTACTGGACCGTATAGGATTGGAACATATGGTTGTCTATCCAATGCATCAGTTAAATAATCTTTGATAATTGTACTTGAGAATATTAGCTGTTTTAAATATCTTGTTATAGGACCAGTAGCACAAGTTAAAGCGTAAAACTCTTCTTTTGTCAAATGTATTTTTATATTATATTTAGTTAAATCTCTAAATCGAACTAGTTGTTGACCACGTTGTTTAACAATATCGATTTCAATATTTGATTCGAATAAACCTAGTTTTGTTTTTCTTCCAAACGTATTGTTACTCAAATAGCATTCCAAAAGATGTATATGTTTCATAAAAGATTCCCAAGAAGATTCAGTGAAGGTTACCATTTTAGATCCGTGATTCAAAATAACAGTTGGAGAGTAATCCAATGATTTCATTACTCCAGCAAACACAGTCTTTGTCATACAAGAAGAAATAGGATAAAATATTCTAAGAAATACCTCCATTAAGATGTTGGTAGAAATGTTATCTTCAATTTTCCTTTTCTTTATTTCTTTTTCAACTTCCTCTTCGTCTGTTTTCTTATGTTTAAACTTGAGGAACTCTTCCATTTCCTGTTCAACTTGTCTTTCTATATCCAAACTATTGTCAGCCATAAGAGGTGTAGTTTCTTCATTAGCACTTGATGTAGCAGAACTCATCTTGCGGACGATGTTACCCATACGACAATCAAAGATGAAATGAATTTCCAGCTCTTCTTTCTCGCTTTTATACTCGCAGATGACCTAGATATTGTTGATCTTTTGTAAAAACCTTACAAATCGTGCAGATGTTGTATTAATCTTTTTTAAAGTACATTCTTCACAATTCCTGTCAGCGGTGTGTAAGTAACTATTTTGTCATGTAGAATTAAACAGTATGCTGAAGTTCCATCTGGTATTTTATCTTCAAATTCCATTTCAATTTTTATATCTACACTTGAAGATTTCACAGATTCATTTTGTTTTGAACAATCGATTACAACAATTGGAGCTTTTGAATAAAATTCTTCTGGTGATAGTAGTGGTGTATTTGTCTTACCATAATATGACGATTGAAATCTTGCATACATGTCATATAGAATGGAATAACGTTTTTTGTCAAATGAAACATTTAAACTGTCATATGGAAAGAACTGAGAGTTTAGAAAAACTTTGCAATTCTTTATCTTGCAATGGTCAAATTGACCAGCGTGCGCAGTTATAACATCTTTTCGTTTAGTCTGAAAACCGACTATTATGTACCTTGCTCGTTCTAAATAAGTAGAGGTTTTAACAGTCCATGTTTGTCTTTCTGTTTGAGGCAATATGGGGTATTCATGAAATTCCCAACTTCTAAATGGTATTACAATATCACGGTCAGATTTTAATTTTTTCAATAATAATACTCGATGTTCATCTGCCAATCTGACATGTGGTACTCTCCATACAACTTTATCCAATTGAAGTTGCCATTCCAAATCGACATCTTTTGTTCCACTTGGCGCTTGTATTACATCCTTATTCGTTGAAGATCTGAGCAGTACCAGTTCTTGCTTTACATTTATTATTATTCTCTTGTAATCTTCTGCGAATCCCAAAAGCAATCGTAAAGGCACATTAAAATCAAAGTAACCTTTTGAATTAGGAGTAATAGTGTCTTTATCAGGAGTCACCCATCCAGCCGAGATTAAAGAATTCTTTTCATGGGGTGTTATTGAAGTCAATCCTTTCAAAGTTGTTGATATACCAACTTTTTTTGTTGAATCAACTGTTACTCCAGATATCTCATATCTAATTTCATCAAACAGATATGCCATAGGGTTATTTATAAAAGGAACAGTTGAACCAGATTTTCCATCCAATGTTGTTACTCTTCCTTCGATATATAAATAACTTTCACATGGTAATGTGTAGATATCTTGTTGTTGAATGGGAATCCTTATTTCATCATTATTATTTAATTTTGATGAAGTGTAAGGGTTGTGAGTGTGATATTCCTTCTCCCATAGGGTTTCGTCGAATGTCGGTCCTTGCGCTATATCCAGTATATCCATGGTTGGCAAGTTTTAGCCCGATCTTCTGTAGGAAGCGTATGTTGTCCGGTGTTAACTCGTCGAATGTTGAGGAGCTACTGAGCTCCCGACTCTTCCGTTGTGGTTTAAATGATAATCCCATGTTGAATTTATGTTGCTGCTCTGATATGTAACCGTATAGTTATTGTTTCTCCTCTAAAGTCAACACTAATGCCGTCTTGATCCAATATGTTCAGTACGATGTCTGAAATGAAACTGGTGTTTAACGGTAGGTATATCAGGTTTTGTGGCTTCTCAACTATTTTAAAACCAGGAGCTACTGTGGGGTAAAATGTATGTAATATGTGTTGATTTACTCCATCTCTATATGATCCGTGTATAATATTACACGTTACATCAATACTGTTCACCTTTAATATTGTTACTGTTGTATCGCCAGTATAATCATTTCCAGGAGCTAAAATTCCTTTCTTCTTTGAAAATCCGAGCAAATTGCCGATTGAGTGGTCTAAGCTAAAATCTATATAATACTTTGAAGTTATTTCTGCTTTTAATGTATTATTATTACCTTTTATACAAATGTTTTCTTCTCCAAGTTTCTTTTGTAATACTTGGTTTATATCGTCTATTTCATATGCTCCTGTAGATAATGGAATTATTTTTAATTGTGAATAATTTCCTTTTTCATCTTTACTTTCATAATAATGTAGTAAATTATTTTTTCCTTCTGTAACATTGGGAATTGAATTGTATGTAGTCAAATCCAATAATGCTGCTTCCCATAGTTTGTCCGTAGATAAACGTAATGCTGGGAAAAGTGTACTTTTCAATGTTGACGAATTTCCGCTCAGCGACACTGTATACGATGACATCTTAAAGCTGACTGACGCTCTTCGCTAGGAACTCTAAACATAAATGTCCGCATATTTCTGTATTGCTAGGTTGCTCTCTTTTGTAGTTGTAGAATATATTCTTGGAGTCCCGAAAATAATGTTGAAGTTCTTTTGGTGGCGGTAAATTTCCAAAACTATCAAAGTAGTAAACATTTTCTCCAAGTTTTTTATAACATACCCAATGAGTACCTGGTCCATAATTAGAGTCTAAGTTTACTATTCCAGTTTCATTTTTCCACACTCTATTTGGTAATGTATCTTTCATAAAAACTCCTCTGAAGAATGGTATTCTTAAACATTTCACATATTTTGACAATTGATAGTTTGTTAATGCTTCATTTGGAATTATCAATTTATTCTTCTCATTTAATACACACGGTACGGTCTTAAGTAAAGACCCGATCCGTTTTTTACCATTGACCATATGGATGTTTTCTTGACTTTCCTTTTATGGTTAGTGCGACGTCTTCTTTTGATGTTCCCGCCCCTTTTTGCAGCTTCTTTTTTACTAGGTTTTCTCCCGCGTCGTCTTCCACCACCAAACTTAGCTTTCGTCTTCATGGCTGTTGTCACTGCCCAAGCTGCTGCTTTTTCCGCAATACTGGCGTCACTTGATTTAACCCTTTGCCAAGCTTTTTCCGCTAGCGCTCTATCCGCTATTGATCTATTTGTTGAATCTGCAAACTTGGAATACGCTATATCGTGTTCTTTGCAAGCTTGATCTAATTTATTAATTCCAGGATCTCCTCTTGCCAAACGTTTTGCCAACTTAGTTCCGGGTCCACAATATTGATAGCCTCCGGGCAGATGAAATTCGTATGGTAAAGCGTCTATTGCTCGATTTAGAACAGCACCAACAGGAATCCGTCTTAGAAGGGATAACGCAGCTGATGTTATACCACGTCCTTTCTTGTCGCTGTCTTGACGATGACTGAGAGGTGCGGTCTTCATTATGTTGTCTTATATAACCAGCGTGTTTACTCCACGAGCTGCTTTACATAAATGAATAACTCGTGCGCAATGTTTTATATTTAAATATTTAATTATTCAAATTAATTATATACTGATTTATGATTCTATTTTTAATCCAAGCTTCTCGTTCATCGGGTTGAATCATCACATGACTCGTTGTACTAGCTATATGATTGTGGGTATCGATAAGTAAGTTTCCCACTATTCTTATTAAACAATCTAAAGTTACAGCATCTTTCGGATGTTGAGGATCGTGCAACTGCATAATACGTTTATCATTACACGTGTAAGCGGTCGAATCACTTTTTGACGTTGTTATGACCTGTCCAATAGTAGCAGCATCATTTAAATCTTCTCCTGGTAAAATATTAATTATTCTCTTCATCTTTGCATCATATTTGGTCCCAAAGTGTTTATCCCAAGTTATTGTTTGTCTCAATGTAACACAATCATCATCTTCATAACCAGGATAAATATTTTTTATTCTTCTATTACGACCATCGTATGTACCTAATCTACCACCACTCGCAATTAATGTTTGTACCATCAAAGGTACATCCGAATCTTTTATACCAAATCTTCCATTTGTTATTGTTTTATGTCCTGCATCCCATTCATCATTTTTTCCTTGCATTAAATCAAACTTTTCATTTCCATGTATAAATGTATCTCCTCGCTTTAGCACGGCATCTTCATGTTTTACAAAATTCGATGTTCCCCTTTTTAATTCTTTAGATAGTTGTTCCATAGTAACAGCGTCTTTTGGTTGAGAACCGAACTTTACATTTGACAACACTTTCCCATGACAATCGATTTCATCACCATCTTGTAAAATACAGTTGTCCTTGATGTATTTCAGGTTTACAGCATCGCCGTCTTCCTTTGGGTATCCAATGTCATTTATAATAAATTTATAAAAAGAAAATCCGTGTTGAGTCTTTTCCGGTATAATAGAATGTAAATATTCTTTATTAACTGAATCTTTATCATTTTTTGGATTTGCCACGTTGGTTATTCTATGATTCCCAGCATCATATGTCTGTCCATCTTTTAAATTATTACCCCATTGCAATTTTAAAGTATTTAAAAGTTCAGATGATAAATACTCTTTAGTAATTGCATCAGAACTGTCAGTTGGTTTACCAACATTAATTATTCTATGTGATTTAACATCATAAGTATTCTTGTTTAATTTCAATGATGTTGAAGTTGCTTCTTTTACTGTTTTAAAATTTGCTCCATCTGTATCTTCTTCTGGGTCTTTAACAAATTTTAGACGTTTGTTACTCATATCATAGTCACCTTCAGGTGTTTGCGGCAATCCACTTCTTTTTCTGTTTTCTCCTCCTTGTACTCCTACCCCGGAGTACCGTCCGAACTTGTCAACGCTCATGATTGAACTGATCCACTGTATGCTCACTGCTCTCTTATATATCCGTGATGATTTATACAATTATTCCACGATTTCGAAGTTCGTCAACTAAAGCCACCCATTCATTATTTAAACCTGTATGACCAGCTTCCATGGCTTCATGTAATAGTCTCATTCTATCAACCAATTTGTTTATATCATTATAGTAAATCACATTTGTATTATATAGGTTTTTCATTAAACCTTTACCAGATGTTGGAGTTTCTCCTTTTTTCTTTTTACCATATTCATCAATAAGTGATAAGTCCATAAGTGATAATGACTTCCTCTTAAGCGGTTTTTTCACAGCAGGTGCAGTTCGTAATGTTGGTAGTTTTTTCAGGGGAAACAATCTTTTTATTACAACTGTATATTTAGTTGCGCGTGTTCTATTTATCATTGAATCTTTGGAGTAATTCTTCTTATGAGCATTAGTATTTTGCAAAATTTCTTTAAAAGTATTTAAATCTTGAAGCGTATATCTTATAGGTATATTTTTGAAAATCAGTTCAAATAATCCTTTTGTTCCTTTATATTTATGCTCACCAATAACAATATCATCATCTTCAGTCAAATGTACTTTTGAATCTCCTATTTTTAATTCATTTCCATCAATTCTCGCACCATATACATGTGACTTGTGTAATTTTGGGTTATTTTTTATTTCATGTAACATTTTCATGATATACTTTCTTCCAAGAGGTCCTTGTTGCAATATATCACTACTTAATTTTGTTAGATTTGGAATTGATTGCTCTGCTTCAGGTATATGTTGTTCTTGTTCTTCTTCTTTTTCAACATTTATTTCTGGTTCTTCTTGTCTTGTTTCTTCTTCTTCTTTTTGAGAAACTTCACTATCACTTGTGTAAGAATCATCATCATCTTCTTCCTTTTTCAAACTCTTTACTTCAAATTTAGAAACAGGTAGCAAAACATCTCCTTCATAATGAGGTTTACCAATAGTTTCTGTTATCTGTTTTAAAGGTTCTGTAATAGGCTTAAATGTAGTCTCCAGGAATTCTTCTCTTTCATTCAAACCCATTCTTAATGCTCGATTTTTAAGTCTAATTGAGTCACTCAGTGATTTTATTTCTTTTAGTAGTTTTTCTTGGTTCACCATGTTTACGCTGTGAAGACCAATCTATTACTAAACGTATCATCAATCGTTCAATGGATTAATACAAATTTATCCAACCCTATACGATATCTTCCATTTTTTATAGCTTCTTCTTTCATAATAACAAGAAATCCATATTTTTCAGCCCATGCTTTGCCACACATTTCTTTAAATTTATCAAATGACATGTCTGCATTTACATGATCATTATATATGTGCTTTAAATTTGTTTCATCCTGCTTGAAGATAATAAGTAGATTTGCATTATCTCTTATTAATTGTTTTGGAATTTTACTGTAAGTTTGACCAATATAAATGCTATCAATATTGTAATGTCTTCCCATGGCGAAATAACTTCTAATAGTGTCGTGATTTTCACAAGATACATCATCAAATATAAATATAGAAAATGGTTTAGCCTCATTTGGCTCCATTATAGTTTCACTAGCATTAAACTTGTAAAAATTAACTTCAGGCACACTTGCGAGTACCTTATCCAATAATTGATATTTGGGTTGTTGCAAAGATTTGGAAAAGATGTAAATGTTGTTGAAACGTAATCCTTTAGGATTTGTTATTAAATTAAAAACCACATTCGTCTTTCCACAATTTGACGGTCCAGTTATTAAACATCTTATTGTGTTTGGCAGTAGTTCACCATGTTTTCCATGATTTAACTTGTCGTTGTCAACTGTTAATTCATCAATATTATTAATAAAAAATCGATCCTTTTGTTGCACAATCTCCATCTTGTGTAAAGGTTAAACACGTAATGAGTTCACAAATTACTACACCAAGTCTTTTGTAGGGATCCAAGAGTCTTCACTTTTATCAAATCCCAACCAACGTACTTTAACCTTATTCTTTTTTCTTTGTAAAATTTTTTCAACAAGATATACATCGCCGACTGATGATTTTAACAACTCGTGTCCGTAGAATCCACCTTCGAGTAATTCACCCTTGTTGTCCTTTAAGATGTAAGTTTCAGGTATTGTTGGTTGTACTTTATAGATTGTAAACACTTCATTAGTCCAGTTTGGCAGATATCTTTTACTAAATACTCCTTTGTACTTACTTATACGAACTTTATCATCAACTTTAAATGTTTTAGGCTGCATTTTTTCACGTTTAGGAGTTGTATTATTCCTAATACGTTTTAATACCATCTTAGCATTACCGCTATTTACTTGGTTAGGCTTCATACCAATGGTTCGATGATACTTGTTGTTATATTCTTTTATAAGTTGCGGTAAGATATCATACCAAACATATGATCCTCGTTTGGAAAATGTTTTATACATTGCTCCTTTTAATGTTCTATTGAATCTTTCTATTATTGAAGCTTTAACTTCAGAATTTGTAGAATAATGATTTATTTTATACTTCTTCATTAAAGCTGCAAATTCTTTGTTAAAATACTCTTTCCCATCATCAGTTTGTAGATGTTTGATGTTGAATTTATTTCTTTGTATAGCCGTTTCCATAGCTTTTGTAACACTTTTACCAGTCTTGTCCTTTAGCGGTAAGGCATCAGCCACTTTAGTAAAACAGTCTATAATCGCTAAAATGTATTTGAATCCTTTATTCAACTTACTATGTGGTATCATTTCAATGAGATCGGCTTGGAAAAGATCATTCATTCCTTTTATAACTGTACTTCTTCTAGGGAATTTTCTTCTTGCTGGCTTATGAAGTTCATTTACAATTTTATTTTTTAAGTCTTCCATCTTCAGTTGTGTCTTCTACATCACTTGTAAAGATACTGATCTCTAGAATGGTTTATCCTCTTTTATATACGGTTAGGATATAGGTCAAGGCCATTTTACGTTGGTGTAAAAAAGAGGGAACATGACATTGGGCTTGTCATGTCCCCTCTTCTTTACGAAAGGAAAAAGGAAGAAGGTAAAGGACGAAGAAAAGGTTTACTGATCAATAGGGATTAGGGAATAGTGGCCGAATGGCAATGTGTTGATGTTATTTTCAAGAATGTGGCGTTTATCATCCTTATAACTTAATGCCCACTTTGTTTGTTTTACACTATACAGTATATGGTTGTAGCTTCTGATGGTGTTGAATGTTGCGGTTGTTTCCACATTTTCAAATAAACATCTCTTATAATGGTCAAACTGTACTTTCTTCTTTAGATATGAAGTCTTGATGCCTTTGGCTTTCTTCACCACTTGATGTTCATCCTTTTCACTGATGTACAGTTGGAATGAGTACAGTTTGGACATTAAAGCGACAACTTCTTCCATTGGTACACCATTTGTTTCGTCTTTAAACTTGCCCAACACCTTTTTATTTCTATTGTAGTCATAGTTGGGATGATCTTTAGGATAATCTGAAAAGTCAAAGTCAGTAGTATATACAAAAGTACGTAGATCTTCATACATGTCTTCTGTTCTTATCCAATAAATGAAAGCATCTGTATCCATATATGCTATCCCGATGTTTTCTCTTCCATAAAACTTCACCATCTTGTTGTAGTGAAAGTCATACATGTGGGTTTTAGAAATATCCAAAATAGACATTCCCACATATAGAGGACGATCCATTGTTATTGAAATTTTGTTCATGGTAACAGCTACAAGATTCTCGTTAATAATTACACTTGTTCCAAAGTTTGGTTTTTGTACTAACTTTTGCAACTTCTCCGGATCGCTTACTAATTTTACATCTTTATGTTTTCTTTTGTTTTCCAACGTTTTGCCAAATATTGAATTATTCATTAATTTGAAAAAGTCCTTTTGAAAAGCGGATGTTGCTGCAGTCCTTCTTCTTGTGTTGTTGTCGATGTATGGTTTTAACCAACAAGATTGATTAAATTGTATTGCTCTATTGATTCTTGTTATTTTCAATCCCAGTTCTATTGCTTGCTGTATTGTCCAATAATGAGCTACATATCTTGACTTGTTGGTTAACGTCATCATTAATTTGGGCCATCTACCAGTTGGTGATATTTCCGTCTTTGGCAATAGTGGTAAATCGTAGTGGTGGTCATGCAGTTGTTCAGGATATTCAAAGTCCACATCCAAAATGTAACCAATGTCTCCATCTTTAGGTATGTCCATTATATTGCCTATCGAATCTGGGTTCGCCCACTTAAAATTACCATATGGAAGAGGATTTGACATAGCCCATCCATATAGGTTATTTGCGTCAAAATAACCTAAGAATGTTGTTGGTTGTGACGCATCGAAGTTTGGGAGATATTTGTTGTTGGCTTTTACATGTCTAGTTACACTTTGTGTCAATCCTCCACGAACACCTGACTCTATCATCAAAACCATATCAATATCTGTAATAAGTTCAAGCCTACACTTTGTTTCTTTCAGCATAGCTTGCCATGCTAGTCCAGGTGATGTATAAGAATGAAGTGGGTCCAATCCATATGCTTCAAAACAGGTATCTCTAAATTCTTCCATTATATCACAAAGTAAAGTCACATCTAATTTAACATAAAAGTCGGAATATTCTCCCAATGTTGTCATTCCTAGTTCATTCCATACTTTACAAGCGTGTTGATAGTCCTCTTCACTGATGTCCTCTTCATACAACTTACTCTTGAAGGCTTCTCTTGGCGGAAGTGATGTTTCTTCAAATTTTTCCAAACAATTGATGTAATCATAGGGGAAAACACCTTTGCGGAGAACCAAATCCAATTTATCTTTACTTACAATCTTCATTGTTTCTATTAAATTTTCTTTCTTTAAGTTTTCAGTAAGTTTACTCAAGCTAGATGGCATAAAACGGTAAGAGTCTAGAAAACGTAACTTCATATTTCCAATTGTTTTACTAAAACTAATAAACTTTTCAGTAGTTTCCGCTATCACATCGATTTTTCCATCATCTCGTCCCAATTCCGGTATGATAAAATGTGCATCATAACCACTAAGGTTATGCAAAATTACAGGTATAAAGTTGCGAATTTGATAGTTAATATTACATCTGTTACATGCGGCACCTCTATAATAACCTGTTAGATGGTCATGATCACGTACCTTGTGATTTTCCAAAGTATATTCATTTTTACATAAATAACAATGGGTCGAATTTTCATACTGAATCTCTTCTTCTTCATCCATCGGTATCATTGGTACAATATCACTATACAATTTTTGTACATTTTCTGCTATCGAATATAAGTGGTCAAGGAAAATTTTAGAAGCATTTTCACCGCGATATATGACAGGTTTTGAAGTTAGATCATATTTATTTAAATGATCTTCTGACAGTGTAGATTTAATTAATAAACAAAAACTGTTTGGATCATGCATTTGGTACTTAACACTTTTCTTGGCTTCATCATCATTATTTTCAATAGGAACAAGTGTAGATTCAAAATCCGCATAAACAACAATGGGAATACGGTACTGATGAGATATCTTCTCAAATTTTAGCTCGGCCTTATCTGGTGATGGTAACATTATTTTTGCTTCATAGTTGTTGTTACATAGTTTTTTATGCTCTTGTAACCATTCTTTTCCATTTCTTCTTTCTTGTTGAAAATTGAAACATCGTTTGCAAATTATCTTCTTATGTCTAGTTTTACACAGTTGGTTATTAACAAGAGTTTCAAACTTTTTGATCCATACATAGTGTGAAACATCACCTCTTGTAAGTAATAGCAAGTCCCTATGATCCGGTAGTTCATTCTTTACCACACGCAATGGGTACACTTTATTCGAACTGTCCAAACCGAAAACATTAACAGATGTTCCAGGGTTTTGTTTTTCGAACTTTGGGATGTCCTTTAAAGTCACTGGGTATGTCAATCCTTGAAAATTATATCTATATCTGTAAGTTTCATATTCTTCACTGGGTCTTTCCGAATTTTGAGGAGGTACAAATTTTGTCGTCATTGCATATCTAAAACATTCCATATCTTGGTTCTTAACATTTATACACGATTTAGTATCCGAAATTTTCTTTGGGAGCGGAATATAACTGCTACCCCTTAATCCGTAGCCGTGTTTATGAGTTCTAATATCCATACCCTCAATACTAACCAAACTCCAACCAGATCCTCTGCCTTCATGTTCTTGAATTTTTGTTAATATCTCTTCTAAACAATCTTCAACTATTGAATTAATATCTGAACTTGCCATGATGGTCTGGTTTTTTGTTATGAATCCTCTTGGTGACATTTCTCCTTCTACATTAATAAACATAGCATGTAGTAATATGCTAAATTTAATGAAGTTTAGTCTTCTTAATTCTTCTGTGAGTGTTCTCCTTGCAATTGTACGCACTTCCTTAAAAAACTGCTCCAATTTCAATTTTTCATTTTGAATTTTGTGGTGCATTACTACTTTACCTTCTAAAGCATATACTTTTAAACTTGGTATAGCATTCGAGGGTCCTGCTAATGATTCTTCTTGTTGTTCTTCTTGTTGTTCTTCTTGTTGTTCTTCTCCATATAGTTTTAAATCTTCATATTCGGTTTCTGTTACATCTTCATTATTATTATGGAATAACTCTTTGTGTATTTCTAGTAGAATATTATCATGAAAGATTTCTAAGCAAATTTCACATTGATGCATCTTGTTGATGTTTACTCTTTGAAATTTAGCAGCGAAATGAAATGATTCTCTACTGCTCCCTTTTTATAACCTCCCAGTTGTAGTGGGGAGGGGGGACGGTAAGATTTTTAGTGAGATGTTAAAAATAGTAGGTTAAGACTAAAGCTGAAAAGTAATGATTAAAGCCTATATTTTTTCTTCCAATTGCAAATACTCCACATATACCTCCGCCCATAGCCATAACAGATCACTGTTACACCAATATACACCAAAGGTGGGTCTATCATCAACTAAAATTGGAGATGCTATGTTTACTAATCTTTCAATTTCTATCCATGCCATAACTTCAATTACAAACCTTCCTATAAATTTTTATTAAAACAAAATAATTTAATTCTGTCTTTATCACAATATTACTCTTAACTAGAGCTTTCCAATGATGTATCGCTTGCCCTATTCCGGCAAACCGTTCTCAAGTTATAAGAAAATTTGTTAGCACTTGGCTGGCGGGGGGGGGGGGGGGTTCCGGTTCCGGTTGAGGAGGGGGGGGGGTTATGCATGAGTGAATTGAGGTCAAGGTCACCAAAAAATAATAATGATCCAAGGTGATAGAGGCGGCCAGGACCGTCTCCACCACCCTGTGTTCCTCAAACACTCCCAATCCCAACCCAAAAAGTTACGTCTTGCTAGGGATCCCGATTTTTGGCCCGCACGCACGTGGCGATCCAGTTTGGTAGTCTGTGATACGGGCGGCCAGCCTCGGGCCTGGGCACTGGACTTGACCATTCCAATTTTACAATAGGGACTCTGGAACAGGTAATGCAAGACGCAACTCTAACCTCCCACCCTTAATCTAAACCCACCCAATCATATTTTTGCCTGACCAAAATCAAAAACAAAAATCAAAAACAATAAAAATATGCGCTGCCTAAGGCACAACGCGCATGTCCCACCCATATTTAATGAAGTTCAATCGAACTTCTTTAATTTACATTTACATTTTAATTTAATCTACCCATCCTAACAGCTAGCTGTGGAATATAAAAAATTATTAGTACACAGATGAACACAGACATGGACAGACACACACACACACACACACACACACACACACACACACACACACCATAAACCAATACTTAAAATTAAAAACACATTTTTTAAACATAAATAATACCATAACACACCTTAATGCTAACATCGCAATGCGCAAGTTAAACCTTAAAACTAACACATCTTAAGACTAAAACCAAATAAAACTTTACATAAAACCATAGACACACACACACACACACACACAACTAATATTAAATAATAATAGCCTAACAACAAGAGTAACTCAAATATATATCGGCCGCTTATACATTTGAGTTGCCCTCTGAGTTCGGAACAACCATCGCGTCCGACGAATTGTTCCGAACTAACTCAGCAATAGTCGCCAAAGAGGTTATCGGCTCACAAAGTGGTGGGGGGCCTGGAGGGGTTTGAGGGGCGCGGAACTTTCCAGTAAGGTCAGTGGAAAATCCCCAACGGATGTGCTTTGTTACATGTGGGTCGCCCCTAACGCAGGTGGAGCCTTGTGCCTCTTAATTAGCATTAGATAACATCTAATTACATCCGCTGACAAGTACATCCGCTGACAGCTACATGCGCAGCTTTCCCCGTCGCGTGCGTGACAGCATAACTATCGCAGTTTGTTATCTGCCCTCTTCCACCGCTTAATTATACTTCCAACGGAAATTAATCGCCGGTACACGCAGCCTGTGGGAGGGGGCGGGGGCGGGGGCGGGGGCGGGGGCGGGGGGGGGGGGGTCATGCATGAGTAACCATCCGCATGTATATAAACGACGGGAAGCTCGCGCGCCTCCCATATAGGGAGCTGACACCCCAACGGTAAACAACCAATCCGTGAGTTCATACCACATAGTACTTTAACACACTATTTATTTTAACATTTTTATTATTTTTACACTATTTCTTAACACTATACCAGTTATTTTATATATCTTAATTTTATTTTCGTGTCGAGTTTCCATTTTTTTTTTTTTACTAAAATATGCTAATTAACATCGTGTGCAGGAAACTCACACTGATTAATTGCAGGTTCCATTCTTACACACCTGTTTCCTCCTTAATATGCAAATTACTCTCTTACTTTAACAACACTTAAACTCTAACCGCTACCTCTCGGTCATATTAATATAATTAGTGCTACACTACAGGATTTACCTGTGCAATAGTGCACGCTATGTTTCCTGCACGTCTGCAGGTAATACACCTTACACCCGTCTACTATTATACTTATTGCTACATTACACGAGACATTTCTTTCACGCCTGCAGATAATACACTTGCTAACCATCTACTATTATAATTATTGGTACACTACGAGAGACATTTCTTGCTCACCTGCAGGTTAGACACTTTACAACTGGGTACTATTATAGTTATCACTACAGCATAAGATTAAGCCGTACAGATGGCTATTGTAATCCTACTTCATCGTGCACGGACCATTTCTTGCACACCTGCACCTTATACACTTTACAACCGTCTAATATTACAATTATTGCTATGATACGGTAGTTACCTGTTCAATCACAGTTGCAGACCCACTTGCTTATCCACAGGCCAATACTTGCAATCCTACAACTGAATAATTAATTAATTAACTTCCGCTATTACCGATACTTTTCTTAAACTATCCGTCTCTTCCTCCGACTCTTGTGACCGTAGCCGCAGCCGACTGACAAATAACCGAGCTCTCCCAAACCTCGCTCTTTTATGCGGTTTTCTCGGGGAGGGGGTTGGAGGGGCGTCGCACGTGACTCATCGATCGCATAAAAAGGGGGGTTGCCGCCGCGCGCGCGCCATTTCGGTGGCGGAATCGGTCGGGTGAGGTACTATCCGTTAGTCTCTTGCGCTTTTATAACTAACGCTTGTTACTCTAAAATGTGTTTGCACTTAATATGCTAATTAGTCTTTATATTTGTGCACAGAGCATTTCCTGCACACCTGCAGGTGATACACCTTACAACGGTCTACTATTATACTTGTTGCTACAATACAAGATTTACCTGTCCAATTGGCAATTGTAATCCTACTTAGTTGTAAACGGGATATTTCTTGCACACCAGCAGGTCAAACACTTTACAACCGTCTAATATTATAGTTATTGCTACAGTACAAGATTTACCTGTACAATTCACAATTGTATTCCTACTTATTCATGCACGGAACATTACTTGCAATCCTGCACCTGAATGATTAAGTAACTTCTGCGGCTACCAATATTTTTTTTTTTTTCGCCTATATGTTTCCCCCTGCTACAACCTTTCGCGGCGCCGCCCGACAAATAACTGAGCTCTCCGAAGTTCTGTTCTTTTATGTCATCCTCTCAGGGGGAGGGGTTGGGGGGAGGGGAAGGGGGGGGGGGCGCACAACCCCCATATAACGGGCATCGGTACCGCGCGCGCGTCATTATAGTGGCGATAGGGCAACAGTGAACAACTATCCGCAAGTCTCTAACACCTAGTCTAACACTTTTTTACTTACACTTTTTTACTCTAACATATGTTTGCACTTATTATGCTAATTAGTCTCTATATATTCAGGCACACTCGCGGGCGCCGGTCATATACTCGCCGATTGTCGGAGAGTACACATCTCCCCTTCATATATTATTATGGCTTCGCACTCTTTACAACTAAAGCTTTTACGCACAAAACATATTTTACAGAAACAATCTAACTCCACAGTTTCCAAACCGCGTACTACATTGGCTAAGCTTAAGAAATACTACAGTTTTCACCCGTTGTACTTTGCAAAACCAAGCCTGTGCAACACTGCATACTGTACTGATACTGTTTTGCACGCTGTCTTAACTGACATGCTGCAGTATCAACATTTCAATCTTGTTACACCTATTGACGACGCTATCCAATTATTCTTATTCACTATATTACCGGGTTTATATGATCATTCTTCCTTGGACACATGTCTCATTCTACTGTATCGACTCGCACTGTAAACACCTAGGAGCTCTCCTATCATGCAACTATTATTTTAATTTAATTTTAAAAATAAACCATAACCTCCCGCGGCCCGGCGCCGCCCCTCCCAAAACCCCCACCGAGCCCCTGCGGCTCCCACTTTTTTAAAACCCCCTCCAAATGACCTTGACCCACTTCCCAAACCCATCCATCACTGTCACCCCCACCCCACACTTCCAACCCCACACCTGCCACTTCCAACCGCTGACCTTGACCTGAGCCAGGAGTGGCCAAAAGACACTACT